>MU684756.1:31436-70654 GCA_026770625.1 Nicotiana glauca
TTTGATAAGGAAAACATTTTCCTCCAATTTGAGAAAAATAAATTGATAAGGAAAATATTTTCTAAAACATTTAAATTAACCAAACATGGGAAAATTGGAAAATGTTTTCCTGCGTACCACACACTCATAATGACTTGCTTGATTAGTGGGCTGCCTTTAATAAATTATGAACTGACAACGAAGAGTGAAAATAAAAGTTTGACGCTCTCAAAGACGCTATACCGTAATTTTGGTGAGTCAAAATGAAGAATTCATTGTGAAGTGGATGAAAGGTGAATTATGAAATTTAGAGCACATGTGGTCCCAAATTTAATTGGCTTCTAAGTTAGCTCTCAACAGATATAGTGAGTATTCGTCGATTTCTGCTATTCATGTTTCAAGGAAAGTTCGTATCTGATACAAGGATAAAACGAGCTTAATTTCCAACATAACAATAACTATTACTACTAACAATTTTGAAGGCTTAGCCTTCAACCATAGGACACTCAAGGTTCTATTGTACTTTAAGGAGCATCCGTGTCTTAACCCTTCTAATAACCATGTAGTAACTCTTCATATGACAAACGCAAGAATTTAAGAGTAGATGTCTAAAATAATAGCAGGAGAAGGCTATAAAGTCAAATAGAATAGAGCGACAGATTTTTATGCAAATTAAAGAAGCTTTCGACTCCACCAAAAAGGTGGCAGTGTTTCCCAGTCCCCTCAACATTGCCCTCACACAACCTACTGCCTATTACAAGCCAAATAGCCAATAACATAACTACACATTTTTTACACAACAATGCACTGTGTAAAGGATTTAAAACTCTCTGAGTCAAGACGGCAGTTGATAGGGAGTTTTATGGCAAGTAACCACCTCTGCAAATCCAACCACTGCCTTCAATTTCTCACACGTAGGGCAGGCTGCAAATGATCGATTGTCTGACATGTATTACAACAGCAATGCAAGGTACTGTAACAGGAGCACAGCTGAAGCGGTATTCACATATAACTTTAGGAAGAATAAACAGATTGATAAAGGCATGAAATAATCACAACCAAAGCAACAAATGAATCACCATTTATAATGTACTCTTTCATAATATCAAAATGTATGATGAAAACAAGATGACTGGACCAAAACTGTGACAAGTGCAGTCTCCCTGACAGCCCTTGAACCTTACACATTTGACCAATAAAACCTCTCGCAAACCATGTTCATTAATGCTCCTATCCTTACTGAAGCAAGACTCAACCGCAAAACTTTTAATATACACATTCTACAGACAAAATATAAAGGTTTCCAACTTTGCTCGCATACTTTGCCAAACCAACAGCAAGTCGACACATAGACTCAAGCCCAAATGAATGACATTAATGAGAAAGAATGGAGTATCAAATATTTGATTCACACGTAGCTACAGGTCCGGCAGCTTCATCATATTGGAGGAAAGCCTGTTAGCTTCCACAGCATTACGACGATAGCATTGATTGCAGTGCTACCTGCTGTTGAGGCTGCAAGGATGACCATATTGAAGCCAGGGTGGCTGGTGGTAGTGTTTGCTGAAGCTGCCTCAACAGAGTAATCATCCTACTACCAGTCTGCTCTGTCGCCAGATCCTTACCGGCACATAGAACCTACAGGAAAAAAAATCACATTACCACATGGCAATGGCCGATAAAAACAAAATTCTTGATTTTCAATCATCTATCTAAAAAATGGGCATAGAGAGAGGGTGAAAGACAACTTGAACAAAAGACAACTATCGGTGAAGTATCAAAAGAGAGACTGAAAAAGATGTTTCCATCGCTCCACTACCAACCGAAACAAAGAAAACAAGAATCCAAAAGAGAAAAAACAAAACAAAATAGGATAAGCATCATCCTTGAATTTCAAATGAACAATTGATCCAACAACTACTGGTTCAGAATTGGGATTGTTTGAAGAATGCTATTTTCTGATGACAAGTATCAACCTAAACGGGTAATGTAAATAGCTAACCTCAGCAAAAACTGAAACAATTTTTGGGAGGTACTCGTTGTTGGCACCCAGAAGCTCTCTGTCTGACCTGCAAGCAGGAAAATATGATTAAAACATAAAGAATCAGATGGCAAGCTACCTGACACATAGAGGAACAGTAGATTGACTGCTGTCAAAGCAGGTCAAGATGACCTTGACCGATAAAACAGCCATAGCTCAAAGAGACTTACAAATGTTATGAGTAAAGGGTTAATATACTCCAACTTTATTAGAGGGAATATTTTCTTTGACAAATATTTTATCATCAAAACTAAACCTTATTAGCAGAGATGCTCCCTAGCGTCCCTGGATTGAAATCCTTAGCAAGGGCTAAGCTAAACCTATGTAACGCTATGGGAACAGCTCATTTTGTCCGCTTTCCACTATGCTATATGGATGGCTACCTTGTGAAATAAAACATCATATGTGAGTAGCATCTAGAATAGAATCCAGAGCAACTAAGAAAAAAAATTGAGTAGCTATTCAATGTATTTAGAAGCTTCATCGGACCTAAACAAAGTAACAAACAAACTAAAAATGTCTTTGCAGCTCCACTAGAATGCTAAACTCCTAACCATTATTAAAATGCTGCTCAAATCTTATGTTTGGCTAAAACTAGATTATTGGCATTTGGTTGGAGAATTGGTTAAACGTAGCCTTTCAGGTTTTTCAAATTAGATTTTTTTTTTTTGAAGCCTGAAAAACAAACTACAGAAATGCAAAAAAAAGTTACACCAGCTTTCCGACCAAATGCCCCATGACTTTGTATTCAATTCATTTGCATATATGCACATTTGGATCAGATGGAACTAATGATAATATGTGGAGCAATTAAACAATTGCTGAAAATAAGTGGAACAACCTATCAGTTCACAGAACCCAAGACAACTATAGCTTAACACCACCAACAAATTGATTGACATCTTTGATCCATGACCTATGAACAGGATACAAGTTACAGCAAACCGATCCAATACCTTTCGACCATTGAACAAAGTTGGTCGTGAACAACCTTGGCTTCGATCAGGTCACCTTTTATCGGCAGGGAATTCAACCAAGCAGGAATAACCTGCCAAAAAGTCTCTGGTGTGAGAATCAAAGAAATCACAATAACATTACAAGGTTCTCCAACAACAAGCAAAGGCTAGTGTTATAGCAAAATCAAAGAAATTTGCATAAAGTTAAGCGAATAAGACTCGAGAAACTATAAAGTATGTGATTGATGGAACATAGAAGTTGCTTGCTTTCCATTCTCACTAAAAAGCAACATAAATTGTTTATAAAAAAGTTATGTTCCGTCCAATCACCAATTAGATTAGATTTAAAGTCTCTACTCTTACTGAAATAGTTATTAGAAGTGTTCCAAACGCTTGAACATTGACACATTGCAAAATGGAATAATAACGCCTCACCCATTCAATCCAAGCACAATTTGTTTCAAGCATAACCTAGCTAAAATTGTAGAATTTTGCACGCACATTGACAAAATAAAGTTAGGATTTACAGAAAAAATACCTGGGCCGAGTCAATGCTGTCACGATGAAAATTACATATCTTCCCTAATGCTGAAACAGCGTTGTCATATGCCATTACATTCTCAGGATGTAGAGCATTTGGATGCCTTAAAACAACATTGAGCCTTGATAGAGCCTCTGAATTAAGGTAATGAAATGAAGTTAAAATAGAGCACATTACAAATGGCGCCTCCCTATTGCTCAAGGAAAAAAAGGAAAGGTTTTCAACACCATACAATACCTCCTACTAGAGACTTGAAAACAGAGCCACCATATTCTGCACATACACCAAGTCCATATACAGCAGCCTGGATATGACATTAATGGGGTTCAGATAAATGAATTAGCGTTTCAAATTGTCTAAAGTAGGCCACAACCATTTAGCATATACAAACCTGCCTGACATCCGGGCTCTCATCATTGCATGCTTCCAAAAGGAAAGGAAGATATGTGTCATAATACCTAGATCGCAAAGGAGGAAACAGTTGCGTCTAAATTCACATCATAATAGCTCCAATTAAAGACAACCTGCATAAAATAAACTTACTTTAAAGCTGCTTCATGGCACTGCTCTGCAACATCATCAAAGATACAAATTGCTATTCTCCGTTCTTCAGCTGTTTTATCCTTGCCCTTAATAGATGCAGGAGGGGAAGTTAATACAAATGAGATATATAACCAAAATTTAAAAAAATTACTTCGCAAGTGTTACATTGGAAACCATGCAAGATACGTACCCACATAGGCATTAGATATGATGAGAGCTCATCAAAGAAGGGCAAGAAAGCTGCCTTGAATGTTTTAATCAGTGTACCCAATATTTCACCAACCTATACGGATTTCAATAAGATAAGCCTGATAAATGTGAAAGACATGTATAGCAATAAACTTATCTACCACTCATTCTTGAGCTTCAATCTTATGTCAAACATACTTGGTCAAATACTTCTTCTTCTTGCTCATTTTCCTCCCTGAGCAGTTCACTCTCCTCAGCATCAAAGTCTTCAGCTTTTGCTCTCTCTGCCCGTTCTCTCTTTCGACTTGAACTGGCCGTGATGACCTGCTTTATCTCATCCACAATGCTTCGGACCTGCCCTTCATCCAGGAGTGGTCCAGATATCTGAAGAAATCCAGAGAAAAATTCATTATAAGATTGAAATATAAAGCATCCAAGGAGTAAGAGCAAATTCATATATGTTTCAAGACATAATTAGGTCCTGGAAGTGCAAGTTCAACAATCATTTCCTGGTTTCTAGTAATTAATTGTTCCCCAAGACGTCTTATAGCTCTCTCAAGTTTTATGACCAACTCATATAAACTATAACTCACTTTAGACTATCAATAAACAGGAATTTTGTTAAGTCTATATCATTCTTTTGATAAAGCAGAAGCTTCAAGTAATCACGCACCAAAATGGTGTCAAAAGTATGTACAAATTGGTGAGATGGTTCAACCAGTCATTCATCAGATCAACCTAACTAGCAAGTGTTTCTTTCTTTACACCAAAAGTATAGCTGGAGTCTGGAATAAATATATCTTTTAATAGTTGATAGATCGATCAGATAACCTTCTATTTCTTTCATTCCAAATAATCCAGAAAAGACCAGTGGAAGTCTATCAGCATTGCTACACCATGCCTTCTGCTAATACCACCAACTTCTAGCTGTGACCAGACTAACGTAGCTTTCAAGTACAACAGCTGTTGTGCTAGTCTGCTAGATAACTCCAGATTTACTCAAAAAGGAGGTTCTGCTGAAACAGAAGCCCTCTTCTGTAAGAGTTGAAGTGGTTTTCTTTTGCTTGAAATACAATATCCCAATTAAACCTTGCTAACTGCCTCATTTCAATCTCAGGAAAAGGTGTACTAGTAGGTTAGAATGATACACAATCAATATATACTTTACTGTGTGAGCGCCATTTTTTTGGGATTTTCGTAAAGCCACTGAAATCGGGAAAAAAGCTAAATCAAGCATGGATCTGACGAGAACGTAAGCTGTAATGGTTAACTAAATTATTATATTGTGTATTTAAAGAAAAAAGAAAAAGTTCAATGAAAGCAAACCAATAATTCGATAGAAGTTACAATTACTGGCATCAAAGAAAGAACAATCTTAAAATAACCAACCTGTAGGCACTCATTCAATGCATCCAACATACTTGCACATATTTCAGTATCAGGCTCCTGTAATGGATAGAAGCAGAATTGTTACTAACTAGCAATCCAAACCCAAAGTGCCATAATCATTTTCGAGAGCAAAACTAAAAGCAACACAACAAATCTCAAAAAAAAAATTAACAAGTTCGAGTCAACCTTATGCAAAGCCTCCACCAAAGCTGGTACTATGTAGTCGGATAACTGCTTGACGTAGGACTCATTTCGGCCCTGAGCAATCCCTTTCTCTACAGCCAGTTTAGCAGACCGTAACAGCTCCGGCATAGCTATAACAAATATACAGTATCATTTCAGTAATTGGAAAAATTACAGATAACCAAACTAGAGCAGAACAAAAAAGATATAACAGAATCCCACCTGAAACTGCAGCTTTCCTGACTTCCTCATGGAAATAGAATTTCAGAAGCGGAACTAATGTAGGAGCGACCTGTTTCAAGTATTAGCATACTTGTTTAACTCGAAATGCAATAAAAGACTTCACTCAATGCCATATAAAACACCCAAGTAATTAATGATGCCAACCTGGTCAATCCACGGGTAGAAACCTTCCTTTAGCTCATCAGCATAGCAGCATAGCATATTACAAGCTGTAGCCTTCTCCTCTAGGACACTTGTTTTGATGCCTATCCTTTTATCCCCAAGAGTTATGGTCTCCATGCTGCATCACATTAAACTTAGACAAAGTCTTGGGAAACTCCAATTGTCTAAACAACTACATGATAGCCATCCATAAAATCAAAGTCCTAACATAGCAAACTATGTCCTCAAAGTTTATTCTATATGAAAACTAATGAAAGTAAGAAAAGGTCACAGTTGTAATCGACTTCCATAAGAAAATATCAGTTGATGCAAAAGAATCCACCACTAGCATCACATCTTAGTATTATAGTGACTCTGTTACCTTTTAACAAACTGGTGGGAATAACCCTCGTGGTAACTATACTAAACGTGGGATATGCATATACCGTATTTAGTGGCATGGGGAAGTAAGTAGCAATTTTACATGAGAAAGTCATAAGACCAAAGAATCATATGGCACATTATTTGCCAAATCTGACTTCCACCCCCCCCCCCAAAAAAAACCTATACAAGATTGAATATAATAATTACCAGTACTTAGAGGAATGTCAATAACTTTTTAAATTAAATAGGAGGCAAACTTCATTCTAAAAGATTTACCTATCGTCATCTGAATCATCAAGTTCGTTGTCTGAATCTGCAGATGATATGGTCACATCAGGCTTTAGTTGAGCAGATTGAAGCAAAGGAGGCATGACTACACTCATGTATGGAAGGAAATCCTGTCCCAAGCACTTGCAAAGTCTGGCCCAAGCCTACAATGTAACAAAAAATGTAGTGTGACCATGTTAAGATGAAGCTCCCAGATTTAAAACCAAGTGATGTACCCATACCTGTAGCATGTAACTAGTAGTAGGGTCATCTGTCTCCATTTGTGATCCTTGCAATGACATAAGCACTTCCATAACCTTAATGAATACAAAGTTTTAAGAATAAGCTCTATGGTATAATGCTTTGAAAATTGGACCAATCTGGATAAAAAACGAATGAAGCCACATATCTATAAGGGCACTAACAGATGTGTCTAACCATATAAAACTAGAAAGTTCTATCTCAAGTTAAAACTGGAGAACATGACAGGAAGCTTATCATGGCCATATGTTCATATCCTCATACTGACCTGCTTTGCGTCATCTCTGAACTTATCTTTGCCTACAGCCATCCCTACCAGACTTATGCACTCCATGGCTTTGGCTCGAAGCATGCGATTAGATTTATCAGTTGCATTTACAAGGATAGTTTTCAAATACGGCATTACAGCATCATAGTACTTCTGGAAGTGCTCCTATTAAAACATCATGTATTAGCCATTATCATCCAAACTGAACTCAAGATATAATGGACAGAGTAACTGCAACAAGGTACTCATAAAAATAACACAACAAGGTAACACCTGGGATGAATCAGCTACGGAAGCCAAAGCAGTTAATGCTCCCTCTTGCACCATTTGATTGCCATTCTGTGTTTCAGAAGATATTAAAAAGGAAAAAGAAACCATGAATCTCTTGCACTTTCCAATAGCGAGTTTATAATATGATGTTCTCTTGTTTGTCATACCTGCAGAAGTACAAGAAGTTTGCTAACTATTCCATCTAGATAAGGTGTCAGAATTTCTGGCGTGCAGTTCTCACTGAAGTTGAGGACAGCTGATGCAGCATGTGCCTGTGAATATCCCAAATTGCAAAAGGAAAAATTAGTGCTGGTGTTGCATGCATCTAAGCCAAACACTTAACATAGTACCTTAAACACCCTTGTCACTTCAGAGTAAATATCTAAATAATTGGAAGTGCAGTGTACCATTAAAAAGCCAAGACCAAAAACTACATTATTTCAGAAGTAAAAGCATCATCTAACATTCTAGATGTGTATAGATATACGCGTCACAAAGTTGAGTGATTGATCCACATTTCCCATAGTTGGGTGTAGGAAGATATATTTTTGGAAAAAAGAAATGAGCATCCTCAATAATTAATCAGGAAGGTTAACATATAAATAACAAAGTAATCTATCATTCTTAATTTGATCAAACCAAAAAAATGATCAACCAAATATACTGATGTAATATCTCTTTTTTTTATAACCGAGAAATCCCCGACACAGTTCCACTTAAATACCATGATTTTGTCTGTGGAAGGGTGCGAACTCAAGACATGTGCCTAATCCACACATCATGTGATATGCTCTAACTACTAGACGGACCAAAGCCTGGGGCTAAAGTAATATCTCTTTCTTAAGTAGATGTAGCAACACAATTGAAAACCAAACAGGGATGAAATCAAACCATTTGAAGACCTCCAACCACATGTGAAACATAAAACAACTCCCATATGTATCAAATATTATGTTCTGCTACTGCTTAAAGCACATTTTCACAACAGCTACAGCATCTAATACGGGTCACCATGCCACCAACACAAACCTGTACTCGTGGATTTTGGAAATCATCCATAGCTGCCGCTAGTGCTGGCAATACACGGTTATGATACTGAACTTGCAAATCTGGACCCAAGTCGGTTGACAACTGGCCAATTGCATTGATAGCTGCCCACCTCACTCGAGGATGAGGATCCTGGAAAGAATTGAGAACCATGTTGACCACTTGCTCCAAATTCTTAATCATCACCTATTACAGGAAAGGCACAGCATTAAAGATAACAAGTTAAAAACCATAAAAGAGTAAGCACAAGTGTTCAGTCCAACAAACAAACAATGCTTGAGTATGCAATCCAGCAATTGTAAATAAACAGTTGGACCAGCACCACAGCAGGTAACAGTCCAACAAACCAACAGTAGTTAGATTACAAAAAATACTCCACCCGTTCCAAAAAGAATGGCAGGCTTTGGAGTACAAGGTCAACATTGCTTAATTTCAGACATAACTTATTTGACTTCTCTTTTTTCTCTTGAAAAAAGGAAGGTTAGATATCTGGAAACGACATTTAAAATACTCCAGAGCATATACCAATCAACAAACTTTCTTCAAAGCACAGTTTTTCATGGTTGAAAAAAGTTTAAAATGTTTTAAAAGGTATAAGTCAAAGATAAACCATTTTGACATGCAAAGTAAAAGGTAATTCTTTACAGGATTAGCTTTAGGCACTAATGAGAAGAATACCAACAATGGCCAATGAGTGAAAGCAATAAATGACATGAAGCGGATCATTCAGTAATGATAATAGGGTATGTGGGACAACAAAAATATAGATGCATGCATACACTTAAGAGTGCATCAAAAAGCACCAAAACTCTGCAACAAATTCAGTGAACATGTTTTTAAGGTCATTAAGAGAAGGAACTCAATAAATATCAATCAACTAGTCGGGTATATGAATATATCTGTCTTTTCTCAACCCTCGTATACTGAGGATAAATATTTCTCAGAATGTAGAGTACATATTCAGGCCAGTTTCATTAAGAGTAACTCTTTTTAAGATAAATAAAAAATGGAAACAAATATCTCATCAGTACCTTAGAACAACCTTCAGCAATCTGAGCAAGGGCAATGAGAGCAGCATGGTGCTTCTGCCACTCGGGTGCAGCCAAGTAAGAAGGTAATTGTTCTGAAGCAACAGGAACAATAGTGTTACCACCCAATGCAATAGCTAACCTATCCAAACACTCCTGCCCCACACTATAGTTACTCGTTTCCCCTGCATCCTCATGCTCAGCTTCAGCACTATGCCAAACAGCTTCATCCTCAACATCTAATAACATCTTCATCAAAATAGCAAACAACCTACTGATAAACTGTGGCAATTTCCTCATCATTCCTGGAGCACGTTCCCTCGCCTCGGCCAAGGTAATCACAAATTCAATTGCCAAATGCCGTGTCCCCTCCTCTAGGCTCTCCGCCTCAGCTACCTGCAACATAGCCCCTACGACATCCACGAGCTGTCTCCTCAAGAACCTAGGCTCAGTCCCTGCTAATTCAATCAACAACTCCAATGCTTCTTGTGCTGTAGCCTCTTGACCACTGTTCAAGGCCTCTGTCAACGTTTTCATCATAGCAGGCAATAGATCCTGAAATCTATCCCTCTCGCTTGAGCTGGATAAACACTGTATGAAATTGATGACAGCACTTAATGCCGCAATCCTCACATCCGGATTCGGGGAATTATTCAGTGTCTGCAGGAACACCGAATGCAAATCCTTTATATATGGAACCAAAATCTCACCGATATATTGTGCTAATTGAGCAAATATCAGAAATGCAGACTCCTGTAACTTTGGTGAATCGCTGGTTACACACTGAAACATGAATGGGAGCAGTTCAGGCCATTGATTTTCCGGCAGAATGGACGAAGCGAGCTCGGAAACGGTGTCGCATAATTTCTTGATAATCGATTTGGATTCTTCGCGCTGGATACATGTGAGGAGGACAGACTTAATACCGGACCGAGTAGACTCGGTGAGTTTGGGCCAGATGAAGGAGTCGTCACGAGTTAGCAGTTTACGAAGGAGGATAGCGGACATAGCACGGGGCTCGATGTGTGGGGAGGAAGTGAGAAGATTGGCGAGTTTGAGAGCAAGTGAATTAGGATCGTTCTGCTTGATGAGGTTGAAGATTGACTCAGCTTGGGATCGTTGCTCGTTGGAGGTTGACATGAGGTGGGAGATTAGGGTCTCGAATGGTGCCGGGTCGGCTCCCAGTATGGCCGCCAGCTGGGCTTGTTGATACTGAGTTGACTCGGAATCCATGACTTCGCAAGCTGTAGGAAGAGAGAATTAGGGTTTATATGACGGAGATGATGGAATAGAGAGTGAGAGGGAGAGGGAGAGAGAGAGACACGGCCTATGGGCTATGGCTATGGAAATGGCTATGGAGGAGTGGTGGCGCTCTTCTCTGCGAAATTCGGGGTTTCTCTCTCACACACTCGCACGCGGAGATGTGTGTGTCGCAATGGATATATAGCGGCGAAGAGCTCGTAATTGGAGAGGGAGAATTTGGAGGGTTTTTGCCTTTGAATTCTTTTATTTATTTTTTCTCTTATTCTTTAATATTAATTTTGGAGTGTATCCGTTTGTAAAGCCAATACATTGAACTTATATTTTTTCCATTTGAATACTTCAACTTGATGGAATGAATATTAATAAACACATTTGATCATTGACCAAGCCTATGTAGGGGTGGGCATACTTTGGGCAAACCCGAAATTCGAATTTCTTGGATTTTTGGTTTGGATTTTCGGATTATGGATTGGATTTTGGTTTTAATTTTTTAAGATTTTGGATTTCGGATTGGATATTGTATTTGGTACTTCAAATTTTTGGATATCCGAAAATTCGAAATTCTTATACTTTATATTTAATCCATTATTCATATGCCATTAGTAATAAGTTCAATACGCATTAGATAATATCATATATATTCAATATTAATTGCTATTTTATTATGAGAATACTTTCTATTTGGACATGGTTTTACTATCTGCTTCTTATTTGTCGTATTAACGTCTCTATTGTAAATTTTTTATTTTTTATATAATAATTTCATTGATTTAATATTTCATTTGGATGATTGCGGTGAAAATGAAAAACTTTTCACACAGTTTAACATGAGTATTTCATTTGGATATTCATTTTTTGTAAAAAGAATAAACATCTCAAGTTATAAACTCAAAACCGAAAATCTAAAATATCCAAACTGATTAATCCAAAACCGAACTTAAAAAAATCTGATCCAATCCGAACTTATTTGGATTGTCATTTTGTCAATTCGAAAACTGAAAATCCAAACCGAAATTTCATATGCAATCTGAACTGCCTGAACGCCCACCCCTAAGCCTATGTAGAAGTGGCACAACTGACATGACTAAATTATGTGCAAATCGCGCTGCCAATGTACGTGAATAGTTTTACTTTTACTAAAAAATATTTAAAATAGAATAAAATATAAATAAGAAAGGAAAAGAAAAAAAAAGACCTTTTTCTCTCCCCTTCTCTTTTCCCCTTCGCTCTGACCTCCCTCATCTTCCTAAGCAACTCCTCCATCCTATATTTTTTTTTCATTTTCTATCATATTTTCCCTCTCCTTCACCGTTTCTTTTTTCCTCTCTTCCCTATTCACTACATGGCTCATGCACAAGGATGTCAAGCACAAGTCGGAAAATAGTCCAAATTGTTATGCATTAATTTACTAGAAAAAGAAATGCAAGACCGAATATCCGATTCATCAGCATCATCTGGTTCTTCTTGGTCGTCACTAAGCTCTTCCAGATCGGACTGGATCTGTCCCATTCCTTTTTGTGAATCTCGTCATCGGTTAAACACCAGAGAGAACTCAAATTGAAGGAGGGCGCCATCGCCGTCGAAATCAGAGAGCCGACGACCATGCCCACTCGTACTCTGAAGTTGTCATCCATTGCTACCTTGTGAATAGTGTGTATATAACACAGGCAATATACAAAGGTTGTCAAAGCAGAAAAGAGCAGTAGGTTATACTTTTGTTTGGACGAAGCTTTCATATGGGAGGAGGAATGTTATACCTGACGTTTTCATACGTAAGAGTACATCTGTTAACGCACCAACCTCGGGAGGCGCGACCGGTGCTCAATCTTTTTGGACACCTTCTACCCAACTCACTATACGTAAGGAACCATGCTTTCATTTAAATTAGTCAGTAGGAAAGATCGTACATAAAACATTGCTAACTCATTTTATATTACAATCCTTAAACCATAGTTAAGTTTCCAAATTTCATACATTTACCATTTAGAGGAAACAAGAGTTTAGAATTACAACATAGTCTAGTGACCCATCCAATACACGTACATAACCCACACAAACGTCTACGGAGCCTCTAAGGATACAAAAGACAGTTATGATAATACTGACAACAAGGCCCTGCTACATCTCAAAAGTGGTAATTTATAACAAAAGATGTACAACATAACCCCCGGAAAAAAAGGGGCTCACCAAGATTTCTGAGAGGAGGATTCTCTGCTACCTGTGATTGGCACTGTCTGCTATAGAACCACCTACATCCATTCAAAAGATATAGCACCCCCGGTAAAAGGGACGTTAGTACCATGGAATAGTACTAGTATGTATAACTAAACACCATCTTACTAGAAAGAACAACCATACAAGAATAGAGAAATCATAAGGAATAACACGAGCATTAAACAATCACCACATCATCAAGTAAAAGGAATCACATAGCTTTCACATAATTTCCATAGCTTTAGGTTGGGATATTTCATACCGTTGCATCATCATTCACAATACCACCGCTTTCTTGCGCGGAGTTCGATCACGACCCGATCGGATAGGTTGCCTCAATTGAGACATGTACCTCAGTCATAATTTCATTCTCACTTTCTGGTTTCAATATCAGCACAATACCACCATGTGTGCGGCATGGCGTTTGATCACGGTCCGATCGGCTAGGCCGTCTTACCAAGACGTTCTTTCCTTTTCCATCAATCATCTAATTTCAATCTTTATTTCACATATATCAGTTCGTCGGCACTTGTGGCCACAATTATCACATCATACTTGGCACTAGGCCACATTTCACAACTCACATTTCACAACTCACACTAGGTATAGTTGTATCGTTACCTTTTTTTCCTCTCATTTTGCTCTTTCTTATTATTAAATTATTTTATTTTATCCCTTACCTACCTATTTTATAATAATTATATCTAGTATCCTACTTTTTCTTTATAATATTGCAAGTTTATTCTTTATATTATTGGTGCATGATATCATGAAACAGTGATAAATAATATAATATATCTATATATTTTTATACATCAAAATGATATAGTACAATATAATATAATACTATATGATACATTATTTAAAGGATACATAACAACCATCAAGACAAGCTAATATAATATTTCAAATTGTGTCTTAATTGAGCTAAGAGCGTGAAAGTAAAAATAACAATTACATATGCAGCCATTCAAACTTGCCACATATTTTCACTTGGACACTCTAACTAAAGCTTGTTCTTATTGAGCACTTAATGCGTGTTAAAACGTGTCTATTGAACACTTAATTAGGAACCTCTCACAACAACAATGTGCCCGAGTCTCAAACACATCACATGGCAAAACAAGACCAATCAATGTTGTTGGCCCAAGTTCAGGTAAAGTTTTGAAGAATGACAATTGAACTCAGTCGTGGACCAAGTCCATCATGTGAGGCATAGTGTCTATCAACCTATATATGTGAGATACACGTAAAGGAGATAGGTCTTAATGATCAAGCAACAATATCTCCTGAACTTATCGAAAATGTTGCATATTGGATGAGGAGAGAAATTTTTCTTATGAGAAGAGGACACAATCCGGATAAAGGACATGGTTGGAGTTTGTGTTGTTCAAGGACTCAACTTCGATGGAAGATTAGCAATTGAGTCTCAATCAAACTCTAATTACTAACTCATTAAATAACAGTGATTGTTCTCTTGTATAGGTATTGCACTAACGCAAAAGCTAAACTAAATTGAGAGCAAAAGAGCGAGGCAATTTTGCAAGCAATCTATGTGAGATTTAAGTGTGCATTCCTGAAGCTACTTGGACAAGATAGAAGAACCAATTCTATTGTGTCTTTGTTTTATTCTATTTCAATTGTAGTATGTGATTTAAACGTGTACCTTTCAGCTTTCATAGAAGCAATTGTATTAGGTACTTTGAGTATTCAAGTTAGAGTTAACTTGAAGTTATCGCAGCAGTTGAGGCTGTGTGCCACAACAGGATTAGAGTTTAATACTTAGGTTTACAAGAGTTTTGTAAATGTTGTTTTGGCTCAGTGGTTTTAGTGGAAGTTTGGGAAAATCCTACTGAGTAGTACGTTGTAGATTTTTTACCTTTTGAGCCAGGTGTTTTCCACGTAAAAATCTCGGTGTTCTTTATTTTATGTACTTTTAATTCCGCAAACAGTAGTAGAAAGTACACCTAGAATAACCAGGTTCTTCTAGAGCGAAAATTGGGTACCACACAAATCACCCTCCTCTTGTGTGGTATTAACGTTTAGAACATCAATTAGTATCGGAGCGGGTTTTCCTTGAAGATGCTAACACCTTAGGAAAAGATCAACATAAGTGCACCACCTGGGAACTGGGAAGGTCAATTTACTGCAAGGCCCCCACTCTTCAATGGACAATACTATTCTTGGTGGAAGAACAAGATGAGGGATCACATCATTAGAGAAGACTATGAACTTTGGGACATAGTTATTGATGGTCCCCTAGCAACTACAAAGAAGAATGTTGAAGGAGTGGACGTGCTAAAGACAAGGGTTGACTGCACTGCTGAAGACCTGAAGAAGTGGAAGAAAAATGCTAAACTAAGAAATGGCTCGTGTGTGAACTAAGTCCTGATGAGTACAGCATGATCCAAAGCTGTACCATTGCTAAGGAAATTTGGGACACCTTGCAAGTGGCTCATGAAAGAACACCTCAAGAAAAGAGGTCCAGAGGAACACTGTTGTATTCTCAATATGAGAATTTTACTATGAAGGAAGGAGAAACAATTCAAGAGATGTATACCAGGTTCACTACACTTACAAATGAACTTAAATCTCTTAGAAGGATTATTCTTGAAGAAGACAAGGTTGAGAAAATCTTGACAAGGGTTCTGCCAGTCTCATGGGAAAGCAAAATCACTGCTATTCAGGAATCAAAGAATATTGTTACCCTCAAGCTGGATGAACTAATTGGAAACCTTACTGCATATGAATTGAGAAGGCAAACCATGAAAATGGATACACCTAAGAAGGAAAGAAGTATGGCTCTCAGAATTGCTTAAGATTCAGATCTAGAGGATGATGAAGTGGATATGATCACAAGATATTTCAAAAAGTACCTTATGAGGGGAAAGGGTTCTTCAAGAGGTACAACCTTCAGCAAACCAAGGGCTCCTGAGAAACAGACCAATGAGGGTTGCTACAAGTGTGGTAAAACTGATCTTATGATGAACTACCCTCAATGGGAAATTGAGTGGAAGGAGGAAAGGGTTGAACGAAAGAACAGTAAGAAGGAACATGTTCAACCAAAAAGGAACAAAGGCTCAACAAAGGTTATGGTTGCTGCCTGGGGAGAAACATAAGATGAGGACTCGGAGGATGAAGCTGGAGAATAACATGCTCTTATGGCCATCGAAGACTCAGAAGATGAACAAGAGGTAAGTATTCTTCACCTCAAAGACAAAATTAATTTTTTGTCTAAAGAAAGGCTAGTTGAGCTATTACTAGACTTCATTGATGAGTCTGAGATAATTAACAATGAGAATGAAGAACTGTCTAGGGAATGTGTGATCATAAAAGCAAAATGCAAAAGCTTAGAGTCTAGGGCTAATGAGTGTGATAGCACAAATGCTGAGTTGAAGAACCAGGTTCTTGAACTTGACACCAGTGTCATAGAACTTAAATCTGAAAACTTAAAACTGAAACTAGGAACAGGAAAGAAGAAAGTTGATCACGCATATCTCACTCTATAAGAAAACTTAGGGAAAATGAAGGATGAATTGATTAAAGTCCTAAAAGAAGATCTAGGAAAAGTGAAGCATAAACTAGACAGAACGTGCAAATGGAACAAAGCTCTGATGCACTATCTTGGTTGCAAGATCATCACAGTAGAAACAAAAGAGGACTTGGCTATGGGACTCAAGCAACAAAATGGGACCCTAAAAGCAAGTACCTCACACTTACTGAGAATAAAATATGCACACAATGTGGCAAGACTGGCCATTACAAAAATGAATGTAATGCAAAAGTAAAGGCCAGTCAAAAGAACAAAGCCTTTATTCAAGAGAAAAGTAAGCTGCCTGGGGGAGCAAGAAGGAATTTGATTCATCCTTTTGCCTATAGAAAGGGACACAAACTAGTTTGGGTTTTTAAGACTAACCCCTGATTTCTTTTTGCAGGTCCAAGTGAAATGAAGCAGTCAAATATGGTATATGGATAGTGACTGCTCAAAACATATGACTAGGAGCAAGGACCAGTTCCTTTCACTTGAGAACTTAAAAGGAGGTAATGTCTCCTTTGGTAATCTAACGAAATGTGAGATCATTGGGGTTGGAAAGGTAAGTAAGACAGATTTTCATTCCATAGAGTATGTCTATTTGATAGATGGCTTGAAATATAGCCTGATAAGTGTGTCATAACTATGTGACAGAGGTAACCTTGTGGCTTTCACCTCTATAAAATGCTTTGTGATTAACCTTACCACTGACAAGATTGTTTTGCAGGGAAAAAGAGTTAACAATATTTACATTGTAGATTTTTCCACTCTGTCAGAGAATGAACTCACTTGCCTAAGTGTGTTGGTTAATGATTCCCTCCTGTGGCACAAAAGACTTGATCATGCCAGTCTGAATTAGCTAAACAAATTAGTCTCCAAGGACTTGGTGATAGGGTTACCCAACATTAAGTTCAAGGCAGATAAAGTTTGCGAGGCATGTGCAAGGGGGAAGCATGTAAGATCATCCTTCAAAACCAAGAAAATGGTAAGCACGTCCAAGTCGTTAGAACTGGTTCATATGGATCTGTGTGGCCCAATGAGAACAATGAGTAGAGGTGGAAAGAAATATGTAATGGTACATGTTGATGATTATTCTAGATTTACCTGGGTACTATTTCTAACATCTAAATATGAAGCATTTGATATGTTCACTACTTTTGTTAGAAAAACTCAGAAATAGTTAGGAAATCAACTTGCATCCATTAGGTCTGATCATGGAACTGAATTTGAAAATGCAAAGTTTGCTGAATATTGTGATGAAAATGGCATAGATCATAACTTCTCTACCCTAGGACTCCTTAGCAAAATAGAGTAGTTTAAAGAAAGAACAGGACCCTTGAGGACATGGCTAGGACCATGCTACTTTCAAGTAAACTGCCTCACAGCTTCTGGGCAGAGGCTGTAAACACTACATGTTACATAATCAATAGGTGCATGACTAGACCACTGGTAGAGAAGACTCCCTATGAGTTACTTAAAGGGGGAAAACCAAATATATCCCATCTTAGGGCATTTAGTTGTAAGTGCTATGTGCACAATAATGGAAAAGACTCCCTAGGTAAGTTTGATCCCAAAAGTGATGAGGGAGTATTCTTGGGATATTCTTCACACAACAAAACATATAAAGTGTTTAACAAAAGAACTTTGTGTGTAGAAGAAAGTCTGCATGTAGTATTTTATGAAACTAACATTCTTTCTGAGAGACGGGAACACGAAAATGAAGCCACTGGATTGGTAAAGGACTTGACTGAAGTCTCAACTCAGGTCAAAGTGGCACCAACAGAAGGAACATGTGATGGACCCGGTTCTTCCATACATGGCAACCTGACAGGGGGGACAAATCAAAGAGGAATAGGAAAAAAACCCTTAAAGGAACCTGTTCATGACCCTGTTCCTCAGCAACAGAACATGGGAGAAACATCTAGCAGAAACCAGTTGGTTGTGAAACCTCACAAGTATAAAATTTCTCGTCCCATTGAGAACATTATCACTGATCCAACATCTAGAGTCAAAACTAATTACAATTAAAGAATTCGTGTGCTTTTGATGCCTTTTTATCTCTTATTAAACCTAAAAATGTTGTTGAGACTTTGCAAAATGCAAATTGGGTGATTGCTATGCAAGATGAACTCAACCAGTTTGAAAGAATTCAAGTTTGGCATCTAGTTCCAAGACCCAAGGACATATCAGTCATTGGTACAAAATGGGTCTTCAGAAACAAACTTGATGAAGATGGAACAGTTACATGAAACAAAGCAAGGCTGGTGGTCCAAGGTTACAGCCAAGAGGAAGACATAGACTATAATGAGACTTTTGCTCCAGTTGCAAAACTAGAGGCAATCAGACTTCTCATAGCCTTTGCAACACACATGGAATTTACACTTTATCAAATGGATGTCAAAAGTGCCTTCCTGAATGGCTACCTAAAAGAAGAAGTGTTTGTAAAACAACCTCCAGGGTTTGAAAGCAAGGAATGTCCTGAACATGTGTACAAGTTAGACAATGCTCTCTATGGACTCAAGTAGGCCCCAAGAGCATGGTATGAAAGATTGTCCAAGTTCCTGCTTGAGCATGGGTACAAAAGAGGTAAAATTGATAGTACCTTATTCTTAAGGGAAAAAGGTAAGGATCTCCTTGTTGTACAAATATATGTCGATGACATAATCTTTGGGGACACCACTGATAGGCTAAGTAAGGACTTTGCAAAATTAAAGGGAAGTGAGTTTGAAATGAGCATGATGGGAGAGCTTAATTTCTTCTTAGGCTTACAAATCAAACAAAGTCCTAGTGGAACCATGATCCATCAGTAGAAATATGCAAATGAGTTAATCAAAAAGTTTAAAATGGAAGAATCCAAAGAAATAGACACACCCATTGCAACTGCTACAAAATTAGATGTTGATGAACCTGGTTCATCTGTTGATCAAAAGTTGTATAAGGGTATGATTGGTTCACTTCTGTATCTGACCGCTAACAGACCTGACATTATTTTTAGTGTAGGGCTTTGTGCTCGCTTCCAGGCAAATCCAAAAGAGTCTCACTTGACTGTTGTCAAGAGGATAAGATATCTAAAAGGCACCACTGATCTGTGTCTTTGGTATCCCAAAGGTAGTAATTTCAATCTAGTAGGATATACTGATGCTGATTATGCAGGTTTCCTAGTGGATAGGAAGAGCACCTCAGGCATGGAACACATCATTGGTTCATGTCTTGTGTCATGGGCTACCAAAAAGCAAAACTCAGTGGCCCTATCTACAGCTGAAGCTTAGTATGTTGATGTTGCTTCTTGTTGTTCTCAGTCACTATGGATCAAACAACAACTGATAGATTTTGGAATTGAAGTGGGATGTATACCAATATTCTGTGATAACACTAGTGCTATAAGAATGACAAAGAACCCTGTTCATAATAAGAAGACTAAACACATAGATGTTAGACGCAACTTCTTAAGAGATAACTATGAGAAATGATTTATTTCAATAGAATTATGTGCTACTGATAAATAAATAGCTGATATTTTCACTAAAGCACTGAGTAGAGAAAACTTTGAGAGGAACATGTTGGAATTAGGGATGATTAAGATCACCTAATAGGTCTAGTTCAGAATGCACAATGAAAAAAATTGAAAAAAAAAAATTGGTTAGGAGTTCTAACTTTGTGTAAATATATAGATCAATTCTTACTCAGTCTCATACTTAAATTAGTATACTCCTGTGACATGTTTATATACCCCAAATCTCGGTCGTGATGGCGCCCAACATAATGCTAGGCAAGCCCGACCAATTACCATTCTCAACCCCTTCTATTAAAATTTATTACGGATTAACCACTTTAAATACCAATTTAATATAAAATCAAAGTATGAATTTTTAAACAGTTGAAATGTGCGGAAAACCATAATCAGGAAAAAATCTTTGTAAAACAGCTCACTGATCCGGTGTCACAAGTCTGAGCCTCTAATACAGGGTTTCAACAACCTAATATAGAAATATGTCTGAAATGCGGAATAACAAGTAAAGATAAGAGGAGAAATCGGGTTTGCGAACGCCATGCAGCTACCTCGATAACTCCGATGGAAAACTGAACGACAGGAAAGCTCGCTCTATGCCTCAGTAATACCTGTACCTGCACACATGGTGTAGGGAGTAATGTGAGTACTCCGACTGAGTGAGTAATAACAATAAATAATGGCGGACAATATGAAATCACGTAAAGGCACTAAGCAGTTCTAAATCAAAACAGTAAATCACTTAAACATCAGTAAATGAGGAAATCAAGTGTAATTCCTTAACCCAGGTAAAAGCAGGTATCATCATTATGAATTCACTCCACGAGCATTTCAATTTATTTATTTGTTCTTATCCTCAGTTCTCAATTTATATACTTCTCTCAACAACCGAATCAATAAAATATGTACCGCTGCAGCATGCAGCCCGATCCGTACATCACTGTGGCATACAGCCCGATCCATAGTAATAATAGTCGACTGTGCTCACCAGGGGTGTGCAAACTTTGGAGGGGCTCCTTCAGCCCAAGCGCTATATTGCTGCGGCGTGCAGCCCGATCCATATAAGTAATTATTGCGGCGTGCAGCCCGATCCAATATATAAAATATACATTTGCTGCGGCACGCAACCCGATCCATATCATATAAAATATACATTTGCTGCGGCGTGCAACCCGATCCATATCATATAAAATATCCTCACTATTGGGTCCTCAACCCCTCTCAGTCATTTAAAATCACAGCCTCTCAGGCATATTATACGGTAGGGATCTCAGCCCTCATATTTCTTTCTATTTATGATTAACATTTCAAAGATCTGGTTTATATCATTTTTAACTAATTGGAAACATGACTGAGGATATAAATTTTTGCAAATAAGTGAGGAAAAACCCATCAAAAATTCCCTAAGGGTTCTATAGGTCGGCACAAGGCCCCAAGCATGGCAACACGCCCAATTCACAATAATAAAGTATATGTATCAATCAAAAATATAGTAAAAATATCATTCGGGATGGACCGAATCACAATCCCCATAGCATTGAACTTCATACTCGTCACACAACGTGTATCTTAACTTAGTATAGCACTACGTTGTGCAAATCCGGGGTTTCAAACCCTCAGGACATCATTTAAAATCATTACTCACCCCAAGTTGGCCAAAACTCTAGCTCGCTATGCCCTTGCCTCTCAAATTGGCCTCCTCGTGCGTCGAATCTGACCAAAATCACAACGAATATGTCACATTATGCTAAGGAGACAATACCCAATCGAAAATAATCGAAAAAAAATCGAAATTCACGAAATTGACAAAACCCGGGCCCCGGGCCCATGTCTCGAAACTCAGAAACTTTTACGCTAACGGGTTCCTTATCTCGCCATGAATCTATACATACCAAAAACTCTCAAATTGGACCACAAATGGCCCATCAAATCCCAAATTTAGAAATTTCAAACTCAAGCCCTAATTTCTTACAATTTGGCTAAATTCTCAATGATTTCAAGGATTATTCTACAATAAAAATCATGTTTTTAACTCACAAAATTACCTCCAATGATCCCAGTTGAAACTCTCTTCAATCCTCGTCCAAAAGCTCTCAACAATGCCCAAAAATGGTGGAAAAATGGGTTAGGTTCGCGGATGAAATGTTTTTAACATTCTGTCCAGATCACTGTAGCTAACCCTATGCGATCGCATTCGAGCTCCTCCGATCGCATAGCACAAAATTTCCAGGGTCTCAAATTACCATATGCGATCGCAACAGGCCCTCTGCGATCGTAGTGCGTTACCAAACAACACTGTGTGATCGCAACACTTCCTATGCGATCGCATAACACAACCAAATAGCCCTATAATTCCTTCTATGCGATCGCAGTCCTTGCTATGCGATCGCATAGAGCAAAATTGCTCTGCACTGACTGCTGCATTCCTGCAGCATTTTCTAACTTCAAAAATTCCCGTTAGCCATTCGAAATCATCCCGAGGCCCCCGGGACCTCAACCAAAAGTACCAACATATCTTAAAACATCATCCAAACTTGCTCCAATCATCAAAACACCTCAACTAACACTAAAATCATCGAATTATATCGAATTCAAGCCTAAGTTCTTTTAAAACTTCCAAAACACGCATTCGATCAAAAACCCAACTAAACCACGTTCGAATGACCTGAAATTTTGCACACATATCCCAAATCACCTAACGAAGTTACAGCAACTCTCGGAATTCCATTCCGACTCTCATATCAAAATCTTACCTATCAACCGGAAATCGCCAAAATACTAACTTCGCCAATTCAAGCCTAATTCTACACCGGACCTCCAAAAATATTTCCGATCACGCTCCTAAGTCACAAATCACCTCCCGGAGCTAACCGAATCATCGGAATCCACATCCGAGCCCTCTAACATATAAGTCAACTTTCGGTTGACTTTTCCAAACTAAGCCTTCCTTAAAGAGACTAAGTGTCTCATTTCTTATCAAATCCACTCCAAATCAACTCGACTACATATGACACGGATAACGAAGCATATAGAAGCAGAAAATGAAAAGAAACGGGGCGGTAACTCATGAGATAATGGGTCGGGTCATCACATCCTCCCCAACTTAAACAAACGTTCGTCCTCGAACGTGCCCAGAGTTGTTCCAAAAGCCAAAAAATCGTTGAATAACCTTACCATGCATAAACCCGGGAGTGATCCCACGTCACCCTATCTCATATAGGTCCGATAATACATTGTAACTGAAATTTCACGACACAATCTAGCCCATAACCTTAGAACCACATTTCCATTTCTGAAATCATACACAAGGTCAGAACCTCACATCTATATTCAGAACAAGCCCGAACCAGCTGTAATAACCCATACCTGCAACCTCAGGTGCAATTACCTGATATTCCACATAACTCAAACACATGTAGCGATAACTTCCATTCACAGTAGCTGCGCACAACACCTGAATGCCGATAGAAACCTCTTATTAACTAAAGTTTCTTTCCAATACCTTTACATATACTGCAACTGATAACTAAAACACGCAGTAAGCCATCACCATTTCTCATATCAACTATTCATAAGACCACTTCTCCTTTGGCAAATACTACATCAAATCTCTGAGTCGAAGCTCAATATTATCCTTCCAACATACTGAAATCGAATTTGCTCGTACTTATTAAAGATCCAAATGATCTCATCTAATCAACATACTACTCTGGTGACATTACACATTAATACAGGACTAAGCCGCAACTCGCACAATACGCGCACCAATAAGCAACATTCCGGCTATACTAAATTTATGAAAATAACTCAAATGAAAGAGTTATACCACAAGCGAATCATCATACTCACGGAGAAGTACATAATACAATGCCATACCAGTAAACCTCACTATTGCACCATCCGGCTACCCCAAAAGGAGAAAATACCTCAAAGGAGAGAGCCGCTTTGCAAGTTCCACAAGTACCACCCCAACGATATGCTATGAGCTCGTCAATCACAGTGGAACCCAGATACATGAATAGAATAATAATAACCAGCTCTTCTATAGTTCACATTAACACCAACCTCACGAGCAACTTAGTTGCAAACAACATAATCCACCCGGCACGGTCACAGACCTCCAGTCCAAGCATATCACATAGGATCAATCCAACAAGTACACTTGTATATGCTAAATGAAATAAGATTCTCATGCTCCTGGACTGGCATAAATAACACTCTCGATCGTAGGCACGAGCAAACTATGTTGTCACAACTCAAACCAACACATTAACGCATAATTAGTAATTACCAAGTTTGTTCCGGAATTTAGCATCTTGGAAATCTCAAGTGTAGTCCGGATAGTTCTTAACAAAGTTACGAATACGAGAAACATTATTCCTTTAAGTTCAATATCCCACCCTAGGCATATCACAGCCTACGCATCTTCCGAGCATGAATATTGGCTCGGTGCTTGCACACAGGTTCAAACCGCACATATATTTGTGCTCACAGTACATAGTTATCACCATCAATTAGCTCGACTAGTGCATCCAATGAGTTAGATAGAATACTCTTCTCAACATGCCACAATCCCGAAATAGTATATTTTTGAGAATTCCCCGTCTCTAAATTCATAGATCACATAAATCACCGTAACTGATCACAACCTCAGCACCCAAATGACTGACACATCCCTCAAGTACGATCATTTCATGATAATTATTCTCAAAAGTTTTCCTATAATACATAGCAAGATCAAAAAATTGGCAGTCGATCAACCAAGTGGGTGTTGTAATACCAATAGACATTTGTTGGTTAAAATATAGTGCGCACCCTTCTCAGGTCTTACCGAGCAGTTAAAACATTCAATTTAAATATCTGAACCTAACTATTCTATCCAGAATTTATGACCTTCCCTTTAAGAATGAACTGCCACATTGCACATGAAAATATTAAACGCGTACCAAACACCACGTCTATCATGCCATCTTGTTGTAAATACAAAATCTCATTAGAATTTCTGGGCTATAGGAAAATTACATTCTGGCAGTTAAAAATCTTCTATTTGCTCCCATTTAGGATGAGTTCATAATATACAATATGTTCTGCGCACCGGTAACCATGGTAAAAACCATCGAGAAAACTTTCAAATCTGTTCGCACATAACCAAGCTATCAATACGAGGCAAAGGATACTTGTTCTTTACTGTTACTTTATTCAATTGCATGTAATCAATGCACATTCTCATTGTTCCATCCTTCTTTTTCACAAATAAGACTGGTGCACCCCAAAGTGACACACTAGGCCGAATGAACCCCCCTCGGGAGTTCCTGAAGTTGCTCTTTCAATTCCTTTAACTCCGCTGGTGCCATACGATACGGTGGAATATAAATAGGCTGAGTGCCCGGCACTAGGTCAATGGCAAAATAAATATCCATGTCTGGAGGCATGCCCGGCAGGTCTGCAGGAAATACATCAGGAAAATCCCTCACAACTGGGACAAAATCAATACTAGGAGTCTCAGCTCCAACATCTCGCACAAAAGCTAGATATGATAGACAACCCTTCCCAACCATACGATGGGCTTTCAAGAAAGAATTTACTCTACTAGGAACATAATCAGTCATACCACGTCACTCGATCCTCGAAACACCTGGAATAGCTAAAGTGACTGTCTTAGCATGACAGTATAGAATAGCACGACACGGAGATAGCCAATCCATGCCTAGAATAACATCAAAGTCCACCATGCTCAATAGCAATAAATCAACTCGGGTCTCCAGACCCCCAATAATCACAGCACATGACCGGTACACACGGTCTATAACAACAGTATCGCCTACCAGGGTAGATACATGAACAGGTAAAGAAAGAAACTCTCGGGGCGTACCCAAATAATGAGCAAAATATGAGGACACATAAGAATAGGTGGTGTGAGCACGTGATTTTTACCCTGAGCAAATTATTCCAAAAAATATCAAATAAAATGATTTTATAATTTTAAGAATTGTGTTGCATCCTTTTATTAATTGGTCACATGAAAACTCATATTAAAAATACAAAAGATGTATATGCATTAAGATTCTCAATTTTACTTTTTTTTTTAGTATTAATGTATTTTTAAAATAATAGAAGAAAAATCATAAAAAAATAGTTCATTTTAGCTTTGATTGTTTTAATTAAAAAACTACTACAAAATGGTTAGTAAAATAATTTTTGGAGTTTAATTAGAATAATTTTTAATTTTAATCTCAATTTTATAAATCAGAAAATACAAATACATATATTATATATATACATAATTTTTTGGGCCAAAATACCCAACCCAAAATAAATATCCAACCCAAATAAAAACCTTGAAAATATCGAATAGATGCTCAAAAAGAGACACGGAATTTCCGTGTCTCTATACCGTCTATATACCAACTCTATCTTCTTCTCTATTAGGAAGAGGCGATATATACAAGGGAAAGCTCTGGAAAGGGAGAGAAAATCAAGAGACTAAAGGGAGAGAGAGGAGGCTCGAAGAAGGGAGTTCGAGAAGAAAAATCAAAGGATAATTCGAAGCTTAGGGAGGCGTAGAAGATCAAATCGCAGAAGATTGAGAGAGTTGTGAGGATTTTGAGCGAGATTTTCTTCTCAGTTTCTAAAAAAACTCTGTAATAACATTGAGATTTCGAAGATTGTAATTGATTTTGGATTCAGAAACACCAAGTAAATCTCTGGCTAGTATCTCAATTTCCTCAGGTTTTTCTTCTTTCTCATTCCTTATGTGCAATGTTAGTGAATCGATTCTTCTTCTACCACTCATATTCTATTTTGAATCTGTGTTTTAGTGTAGATGCTGTTAAAATTTATCTCGGTGTGTTTCTGATTGGATATTTCTCCTCGACATATGCCCATGTTCTATTCGCATGGTTCATATAGCAATTGAATTGATTTGTTTTGTTTAAAATGATTGTTTGGTTCTGTCATTTTTGTTTGTTTGTTGATATAGATTAGTATTTTAATTTCATTTCGATTTATCGATATCAAAAAATATTTTAGTTGATTTACAGTAGATTCGTTTAACCATTAGATAAGAGTTGCTGAGTTTCGATTCGAGATTGTGGTTGATCTTGTCGACTCTTATCTGACTGGTCGATATCATGGTTTAATTTGAACCTCGAAACTCAGTGTATGCTCCGTTTAGTCGAGTTTTAAACTAGTTTGGTCTTGGTTCAGTTCCAAAGCTAATTTCAGTTTACTGCTGATCTCTTTATTTCATTTTGGAATTGAACATGATTTGAGTTTGTGTTTGTGGTCATAACTGTTGCACTGGTGTGTTAGGAGTGAGCTTACTTAAAGCTGATTTTGTGATTGTTGACCTTAGAGCATATTCAACCATTGGTTAGCTTCGTGTAGTTTCTAAAAAACTATACAAATCTTCAAAATTTAATCGAGTCATCCCTGCCCTATTTTTTTTCCCTGAATGATTGATAATCACTTCCGTTTCTTGGATCGAATCTACCAGTTAGCAAGTTTTAATTAGTGTGGCTCTATGTTCTGCTTGTCGAGTCCAAGTTGCAAGGTCACGAAACAATAGCTGGCTGTTTTCTCGTGCTAAGAGATCGAGAATGAATATGAGTATTAGCTATCTTTTGTCAAGTCCATGTGTCCGCTATGTTCTGCCTCAAGATTATAATGCAATTTGGAGGATTATTTCATGGATTTTCTGCTGAAACTTTATTCGTGTGTGTTTGTGAGTACAAGCTAGGATTTATTTTAAAATTTTGAAATCTGGCATTGTTGAATCCATTGTTTTCGGTCTGCTGCTTAAGCCTTTTTGAGAGAGCCACGACATTGCACTTTGTCTTCTTCAACAAGAGAGATATCAGAGAGCAGTTGTAGTATACTATTACCTTGTGAACCTTAAGAAATCAAAAAGGACTGTTAGCTACTGTAATTTCTGATTTTTGCTGTTGAAATGGCTAAAAGGTCCATCAGATTTGAGACTATGCATTTATTTTGGAATATGTTTGCTGTTTCAATTAATGTGAACTCTTTATTTGGGTAAGTTGCCGATAATCTTTCTGTTCTTCGAGATATCTATAGGGAGATGGAAATTCGTTGTTCATGTTTAAAAAAGGGGGTGATCGACTTACTGTGGTTTATTGACGTTTTGAGTTGTCTGCCTTGGCTGGTTTCTATTTGATGCTTGCACCAATTCGCATTCCTATCTCATGTTANAAAATGATTTTTTTACTCATTTTGTTACTTTTATTCCTTTAATCTTCTTTGTTGGATTTATACTGATCCTTGGGAATGTTTTCCAGTCCGGATTTAAAGTGTAGCCGTATCAATAAATTTGTATGTGATGGTATGTTTTCTCTTGGTTTGAAACTCCAGCGTCTGTGGATTTGAGGTTTCAAATGATGTGCATAAGTGTTTAGGAAATGTTCTAATATTCATGATCCGTTGTTTCCTTTTTGATAGTTGAAAACTTGAAATGCAAAGATACAGAAGGTTGGGTGTTTGACAATTACTTTGTAGTAGAGAAGCTGCTTACAATTTGTCAATAATGGGATATGAAATTTTTATATATACGTATGTGTATAGCTGGGTAGCAAAGGCGTTGATATTTCTGTTTTAAAAGTGTTGAATACAGTTCTTTGTTCATATCATATTGATCCCAAATATGGAAAAGGTTTAACTCTTGGATATCCTAGACTGCTTTGGTTGAGTTTGTTTTCTTTTCTTTTCTAAAATAAATTGAGGTGAGCCATAGTAGATAACAAATAGCTTATGGCCCTCCGAAGCCTAGTTTAAACGCCTTTTAATTTAGAATTGAGGTGCGCCGTGTTGAATAAAATCTTAAAATGCATAGCCCTCATTTAATTGATCTTGAATAATTAATACTTAGAGATTCGGGACGAACCATTTAGCAAATTTCATGGCCTTCCCAAGAGATAGCAACACGTTAGCCTCTTTAGGCACGTATTATAATAATAATACCTTCTTCAATACGGGTGCACATTTATGTGATCCAAATCTAAATCTCGGCGAAATCAAAATACGTTAGTGATCACGTGTACCCTGGTGGTGACGCGGTTAAAAACGCACTTTCATGACGTCGCAATTCTTAAAATAACCCAAATAAAAAAAAATGGCCAAAATTTGGAGATGAGCCTCGCTAAACCCAAAATAATTGCGGGGCCCTCAATAATTGATCTTTAAAAATAGTTAGAATTTGGAGGGGCTATTTTAGCAAATTTCAATGGCCTTTCCCAAAATATCATCGCGCTAGAACCGTTATACGCGATTTTAATTAAAATTACTTCCTTAAAATCGGGTATGCATTGATTGCAACCCAAATCCTAATCTCGACAAAGTCGAAGTGCGTCAACGAAAACGGGTGCCTTGATAGCAACGAGGTCGGAAACGTGCTTTCACGATGTCGCAAGTCTTTTCAAATAAATAATAATTAAGAAGTTTATAAATCAAAGCACAAGTTATCATGTAATAAAATCAAATAAAACCAAAATACAACAGTTGAGCGACCGTGCTAGAACCACGGAATTCGGGAATGCCTAACACCTTCTCCCGGATTAACAGAATTCCTTACCTAGGATTTCTAGTTCGCAGACTGTAACAGAGTCAAACTTTTCTTGGTTCGGGATTAATTCGGTGACTTGATACACCATTATATTCTCAAGTGACGACTCTGAAATTTGTAAATAACTAATCCCGTTCCGACCGTCCTTTAATTGGAAAAACTTTTTTTTTATTATATCCCTTCCCGGGGTGTAGTAAAGCCGTAAAAAAGAGGTGTGACAGGTGGAACCAGAATCGAATAATACAAAGGCATCTCTGTGGCAGACTGGACGATTCCTGTAATGACAACATCTGAAGCAATAACATCAGTCCTGCTTGGAATAGCATAAAAATAGGCCCGACCACCGCCTGATCAACCTTAACCCCCGTAAGCAATAACTGACTCACCAACATGCCTCAAACTGGAACCCATATAGCACATAATCGTGCAATCAACTTATTTAATAGCAAATTCCCCAACTTGGCTCAAAGCCATATATCAAAACACACTCAATAAATCACAACGCATGTACTCTATTGCTGCCGTAATACCATAGTGAGATTAAACTCACTTCTTTATAAGCTTGTGGAAACACAAATCATCTAAACTTTTAACTCTTTTGCAATTCTTGCATTCACTCACACAACAGTTAAGCCCACTCTCTAGGCGACCAAATTTAGATTTCAACGCATATTCTTCATGTAAATGAGATCTTCTCATAGGCATCAGAAGGATCACACCACCTTAAAACCCTCCGCAGGAGATAACCCACCTGCTTCACCTCCAATTAATATTTTTGTATACCTTCCATTGTCATACACATTACATAATCACTTAATCTTCCTGAGTCTAAACTCATACCGTAACATGAAATTTACTTCACTCCAAATAGGAGACATGAAAAGATTCTTCACGCGCCCATAACTCGGGGCTACACATCCAATCACAATGAAAATCAAACACTTAATAGTTCATCTATCATACAGTAGACCTCCCTCGTCACTTCCAAGTCATATATATACATCTCACAGTATTAACATACTCATCACGTAGCTATCCAGCCATCATTCCCACTAATAGGGACAATACCGGACATATAAGTTCAAAACACTTGGTCGCACAATCAGCACCTCAGTGCTTAAGCAATAGGCAAAGATTTGGCCTCAAGTCCTCCAGACTGGCCTAACATCAAACTCACAAAGAGCACGTTTCGCCCTTCGATCGGGGAATTACAAGCCATCAAGGCACATCTAATACTAAGCGCTCGTTCGCGCATATGAACACGTGGAAGGAATTGTAAGAGTTACATTTCAAACTGAATCAAGGACGCACGATAAGAATTTCAAGAATATGAAGTTTTCCTAAAGGTTTTGCAGCCTCTTGAGGATAAATATAGACGTCTCCGTACCGATCCGCGAGACTCTAATAAACCGGCTCATGACTCGCGAGATCAATTAACCTAGGCTCTGATACCAACTTGTCACGACCCCAAATCCTGGTCGTGATGGCGCCTAACACAATGTTAGGCAAGCCCGACCAATTACCACTCTCAACCCCTTCTATTATAATTTATTACGGATTAACCACTTTAAATACCAATTTAATATAAAGTCAAAGTGTGAATTTTTAAACAGTTGAAATGTGCGGAAAACCATAATTAGGAAAAATTCTCTGTAAAACAGCCCACTGATCCAGTGTCACAGGTTTGAGCCTCTAATATAGGGTTTCAACAACCTAATACAGAAATATGTCTGAAATACGGAATAACAAGTAAAGATAGTAGGAGAAATCGGGTCTGCGAACGCCATGCAGCTACCTCGATAACTTCGATGGAAAACTGAACGACAAGAAAGCTCGCTCTATGCCTCAGGAATACCTGTACCTGCACACATGGTGCAGGGAGTAATGTGAGTACTCTGACCCAGTGAGTAATAACAATAAATAATGGTTGACAGTATGAAATCACGTAAAGGAACTAAGTAGTTCTAAACCAAAACAGTTAATCACTTAAACATCAGTAAATGAGGAAATCAAGTGTAATTCCTTAACCCAGGTAAAAGCAAGTATCATCATTATGAATTCGATCAACGAGCATTTCAATTTATTTATTTGTTCTTATCCTCAGTTCTCAATTTATATACTTCTCTCAACAACCAAATCAATAAAATATGTATCGCTATGGCGTGCAGCCCGATCCGTACATCGTTGTGGCGTACAACCCGATCCATAATAATAATAGCCGATTGTGCTCATTGGGGGTGTGCAGACTCCGGAGGGGCTCCTTAAGCCCATACGCTATACTGCTGCGGCATGCAACCCGATCCATATAAGTAATTATTGTGGCGTGCAGCCCGATCCAATATATAAAATATATATTTGCTGCGACGCGCAGCCCGATCCATATCATATAAAATATACATTTGCTGTGACGCGCAACCCGATCCATATCATATAGAATATCCTCACTATTGGGTCCTCAACCCCAATCAGTCATTTAAAATCACAGCCTCTCGGGCATAATGTACGGTAGGGATCTCAGCCCTCAGAGTTCTTTCTATTTATGATTAACATTTCAAAGATATGCTTCATATCATTTTTCACCAATTGGAAACGTGACAGAGGATATAAATTTTTGCAAATAAGTGAGGAAAAACCAGTCAAAAATCCACTAAGGGTTCTACAGGTCGGCACAAGGCCCCAAACATGGCAACAAGCCCAATTCACAATAATAAGTAGTATATGTCTCAATCGAAAATGTAGTAAAAATATCATTCGGGATGGACCAAGTCATAATCCCCATAGCATTGAACCTCACGCTCGTCACACAACGTGTATCTTAACTTAGTATAGCAATGCGTTGTGCAAATTAGGGGTTTCAAACCCTCAGGACATCATTTAAAATCACAACGAATATGTCACATTATGCTAAGGAGACAATACCCAATCGAAAACAATAAAAAAAAAAATCGAAATTCATGAAATTGACAAAACCCGAGCCCCGGGCCCATGTCTCGAAACTCAGAAATTTTTACGCTAACGGGTTTTCTTATCTCGTCATGAATCTATACATACCAAAAACTCTCAAATTGGACCACAAATGGCCCCTCAAATCCCAAATTTAGAAATTTCAAACTCAAGCCCTAATTTCTTATAATTTGGCTAAATTCTGAAGGATTTCAAGGATGATTCTACAATAAAAATCATGTTTTTAACTCATAAAACTTACCTCCAATCGATCCCAGTTGAAACTCTCTTCAATCCCCATCCAAAAGCTCACAATAATGCCCAAAAATGGTGGAAAAATGGGTTAGGTTCGCGGATGAAATGTTTTTAACATTCTGCCCAGATCACTGTAGCTAACCCTATGCGATCGCATCCGAGCTCCTGCGATCGCATAGCACAAAATTTCCAGGGTCTCAAATTACCCTATGCGATCGCAACAGGCCCTCTGCGATCGCAGTGCATTACCAAACAACACTGTGCGATCACAACACTTCCCATGCGATCACATAGCACAACCAAACAACCCTATACTTCCTTCTATGCGATCACAGTCCTTGCTATGCGATCGCATAGAGCAAAATTGCTCTGCCCTGTCTGCTGCATTCCTGCAGCATTTTCTAACTTCAAAAATTCCCGTTAGCCATTCGAAATCACCCCGAGGCCCCCGGGACCTCAACCAAAAGTACCAACATATCTTAAAACATCATCCAAACTTGCTCCGATCATCAAAACACATCAACTAACACTAAAATCATCGAATTATATCGAATTCAAGCCTAAGTTCTTTTAAAACTTCCAAAACACGCATTCGATCAAAAACCCAACTAAACCACGCCCGAATGACTTGAAATTTTGCACACATATCCCAAATCACCTAATGAAGCTACAATAACTCTCGGAATTCCATTCCGACTCCCGGATCAAAATCTCACCTATCAACCGGAAATCGCCAAAATACTAACTTCGCCAATTCAAGCCTAATTCTACACCGAACCTCCAAAAATACTTCCGATCACGCTCGTAAGTCACAAATAACCTCCCAGAGCTAACCGAACTATCAGAATCCATATCCGAGCCCTCTAACATATAAGTCAACTTCTTGTTGTCTTTTCCAAACTAAGCCTTCCTTAAAGAGATTAATTGTCTCATTTCTTATCAAAACCACTCCAAATCAACTTGACTCCATATGACACAGATAACAAAGCATATAGAAGCAAAAAATTAGAAGAACGGGGCGACAACTCATGAGACGACTGGTCGGGTCGAATTAATGTGGGATGTATGCCAATATTTTGTGATAACACTAGTGCTATAAGAATGACAAAGAACCCTGTTCATCCTAAGAGGAGTAAGAACATAGATGTTAGACACCACTTCTTAAGAGATAACTATGAGAAATGATTGATTTCACTAGAATTATGTGTTACTGACAAATAAATAGCTGATATTTTCACTAAAGCACTGAGTAGAAAAAACTTTGAGAGGAACATGTTGGAATTAGCGATGATTAAGATCACCTAATAGGTCTAGTTCAGAATGCACAATGAAAAAAAATTGAAAAAAAATTGGTTAGAAGTTCTAACTTTGTGTAAATATCTAGATCAATTCTTACTCAGTCTCATACTTAAATTAGTATAATCCTGTGACATGTGTATATATGACTCTCTGATCTCTTACAAAGTTTTCTATTATGGCATTTGAGGCATGTTCAAGAGAGTTCTACATGAAGAACCTGCTTCATCAATATGTGTCCATATGAAAGCTCAGGTATGTTTTCTATACTCTGCACAATTAGAAAGATTTATTTTCCAATCATGAGCAGAAGTCCTACATTCGTCAAATTCTAAGAAATTTTATCCGTTGAGCATTAAACCAATTTCGTTCTCCTAGAACTCTAAAAACCGAGATTTTTGCCTAGAATATAGCGAAGCCTAATAAGTACTAAGAGACTGGAATTACACCTTGATTAGACCTCTAATTAACCCCTGAAAAGCTGTCGTTGCTGCACTTATGACAAATTGTCTTTAAATACACACCACACCCTTTTTTCATAATTCCATAACCGTCAAAATATTTCCCAAGTTCTGATTGCCCTTCTTCTGCAAAATTCCCAATTTTTCTCAAAGAAACAAGCAACTATGTCTAACCCCCAAGATAATCCCGGCACTCCCCCACCAGCATCTCCCTTTAATACATCATCATCTACTCCTCCTAGTGAATCCCCAAAACCTAGGTTTCGTAGGCAGAAAATGTTAGCTAGAAAAACTGTAACATCTGGAGCCCTGAGGAGAATTCTAAATGAGAGACTAAAGGCTATCCAGAAGAAGGAAAGCCCTACTCACGACTCTTATTCTAGCTCTAAGTCTGAAGTTTTTATTTTTGCCAGTGAAGGTGAAGAACATGGGTCTTCTAATCCTGAGAAAATTCAAGAAACCCCTGGTGAGGTAAGTTTTTCTGTGGTTGAAGACGTTGAAAATAAGTTTGTTCTAGTTGGTCCTATTAAATATGTAAAGGTGGATGAATCAAGTAGGAGTGGAGGTAAATAGAAAGGAAAAGAGAGAGGGAGCTAGTGGTGATGAGAGGGGAAATGGGAAGGAAAAAATTCTTGCTATTTGTGGAAATTGGCATCAAGTCAGGGGGAAGTGGTTTTGGGGAGGCGGCTGAAGGGCTTGTTCATCTAAGCAAGCAATGAGAAGAACCTGTTTCATCAGCTGAGGAAACCCAGGCTGACTTTCTGAAAAGAGTTGGGGCGAGTTATGATCCAAATAAGAGCAAAGCTTCTTCACAAAAGGCTCCAACTGCTTCCAAGCCAACCGAGAAAAGCAAAACTTCGTCCCCAAAACCTACTAACCCTTTAGTGCCCAAGGGAATAACTACTAGAAGCAAAGTCAAACAATGTAAAGCAGAGTTACAGAAAGCTCTGGAAGAAAGCAGAAAGAAGAAAAAAGAGAAGGGAAAAGTAAAGGTTGTAGAAAGTTCTTAGGCAGTAGAAGAAGAAAAGGGGATGGACCTGGTCCATCAAGAAAGGGGAACAACTGTAGAGGTTCCTACTCCCAAATCTAAGACGTCCAAGACTTTCTCTAAGAAGTCCTCCTCTGAACTTGTACCTGTTGAATCTTCTTTAGCCAAAAGAACAAGGTCTGCTATGAAGGGTAAGTAAAAGAAAATTGTTGAAGAAGATAAAGAGTAGAGCGGTGAAGAAGAAGAAGAGGAATATGAGAAAGAACAATCCATGTTTGCCATCTTTGGCAGAAGAATTTTTTTTAAAGGAAGCATGTTGAGAGACCTGGATGAACCAGGAATGAGGAGATTTGTGGATGCTCTTGCTGCACAAGGGTAGAAGGACATGGTCCCGGAAATGGATGGGAGGCTGGCTAGAAAAGGACCGATTGAGTTTATGGCAAATGTCACTGTGAAGAATGGGGTAGTCACCAGCCTAGTGAAAGGAGTAAAGGTGGAGTTTGATGCATTCAAACTAGGTGAGATTCTGGACATACCTAGTGAAGGGTATGATGATTATACAAGGCAAAGGTGGCCATGTTTGGATTCTCTCCCCACTGCTCTTCAAATCACTAGGAATTTATGTGATGCTCAAGCTGCTAAAGATGTGCCTGAAGCCAGATTGGTGCAGAAAAGTGAGATGAGGCCTGAGCACAAGGTCTTGTTTGAGTTTGTTAACAAGAACCTACTGTCCAGATAGGAGAGAATGCACACTGCCAACTACATGGACCTGGTGCTTATGGAGTGCCTTGTGAGAGGAATGCAGATAAACTGGCCTGCTTTCATTGTCAAATTACTAGACATGGTCATTAATGGCTCCAAAGCACATGCCACTCCATATTGGTTCATACTAACTACTGTGCCGGACAGGCTGAAGGTGCCTTTGAAGAAATGGGAAATGGCATCAAGCAAGGAGCATTTTGGTGTTAAGACCTTACTGGCTTGTGACTATCCTGTCAATGCCATCCTAGTTGAACCAGGTTCATCTCTGAAGACACCTGTCAATAGCAATGTTAGGGCCTTGGTTCAGGAGTGTGGAACTAAGGATGATGAAATTGCTAGGATCAAGGCACACATGACTAAATTGGGAAATGAGAGAGATTGCCTTAGAGCTGAGCTAGAAAAAGAAAAGGAGAAGAGTTATGGAATGCTTTAGAATATGCTCAACCTTATCCAATTTCAACCCTCTAGTTCCTCCAAGCCCTAGGTCTTCCAGCACTTGTCTTTAGATCTAGTCTAGTAACCCAGTGACCCGATTTAGGGATGCTTTGTTTTTTTTGCTCGTGGTTTGGAAGTTTTTTCTTTCTTTTTGTGGTTTGTTTGTGGAAACATATCTTTATCAATGACAAATGTTGTTTCTCTTGTTCTATGAAGATTTTGATCTTAATAGTTTAATTATGTCTATTGATTATTGATAAATTGAATCATGTTTTCACTTGCAGTTGCCCCAGTGGCCATGAGTAACTATTAAAATCTGGGATTTACACTGTGTATGCAATTTTTTGATGATGCCAAAAGGGGAAAGAGATATTGTGCTTTACTCTTTATTCTGAATAATGTGATATTTATAACCCAATCAAACATGGTCCTCACTGATAAGTTAAAAATTCTAAGTTAAGTGGTGATGGTTAAGCTCAGTTCTTATAGGTTACTTGATCAGTATAATTAGAGAGTTTGTCATCATCAAAAAGGGGGAATTTGTTGGCCCAAGTTCAGGTAAAGTTTTGAAGAATGACAAATGAACTCAGTTATGGATCAGGTCCATCATGTGAGGCATAGTGTCTATCAACCTATACATGTGAGATACACGTGAAAGAGATAAGTCTCAGTGATTAAGTAGTAATATTTACTGAATTATCGAAAAGGTTGCATATTGGATGAGGAGAGAAAGTCTCCTTATGAGAAGAGGACACAATCCGGATCAAGGATAGGGTTGGAGTTTGTGTTGTTCAAGGACTCAACTTCGATAGAAAATCAGCAATTGAGTCTCAATTCAACTCTAATTACTAACTTATTAAATAATAGTGATTTTTCTCTTTTACAGGTATTGCACAAATGCAGAAGTTAAACTAAATTGAAAGCAAAAGAGCGAGGCAATTTTGCAAGCAATTTATGCGAGATTTAAGTGTGCATTCCTGATGCTACTTGGACAAGATAAAAGAACCAATTCCATTGTGTCTTTATTTTATTCTAGTTCAATTGTAGTAGGTGATTTAAATTTGTACATTTCAGCTTTCATAGAAGCAATTGTATTAGGTACTTTGAGTATTCAAGTTAGAGTTAACTTGAAGTTGTCACAGCAGTTGAGGTTGTGTACCACAACATGATTAGAGTTTAATCCTTAGGTTTACAAGAGTTTTGTAAATGCTGTTTTGGCTAATTGATTTTAGTGGAAGTTTGGGAAAATCCTACTGAGTAGTAGGTCGTGGTTTTTTCACCTTTTGAGTCAGGTGTTTTCCACGTAAAAATCTCCGTGTTCTTTATTTTATGTTCTTTTAATTCCGCAAACAGTAGTAGTAGAAGAACCAGGTTCTTCTAGAGCAAAAAATGGGTACCACACAAATCACCCCCTATTGTGTGGTATTAATATTTAGAATATCAAATGTGACATGTGAAATTATCATTATTTTTAAAAAGCTTCTTCAACAACCTCCGACCACCGAAAATTCTCGTCGGTGATTACTTGCTGCCTTCTCTCAGTACTTTAAGATAATCTGAGGATATTCCTGAGCGTGGACTGAGGTGACGGGTAGAGCACCAACGTCATCCGCCGCTGAGTTGGAGGAATAAAAAACCTCTACATATGTAGATGTTGCCATTGATGAAGAGGAATCAATCCAAACCAACAATCGGAAAAACACTAATTTTTCAGTCAAAATATGCAACAAACTAACCAATGTTGCATGAGATTTTTACAATGGAGGTCACAATTTTTTCCCTGGAACTCCAAAAGGGAAAGCTAAAAGTGTATATAAGCAAGCAAAGAATCTCGAACTAATTATCCTTTCTGTAATGGAAGTAATACTGTCGAAGATTTTTGTCATCAACCGAGCAGTGAGAGAGGGAGTGAGAAATAAAGGATATACGAATTTGATTGTTTATATTAATGAATTCGGAGATTTATTTTCTTGTCTACTTCCCTTTTAGCATATGGTATACCTATTAAATGGATCGACCCAACTCGGAACCGAACCCGTTGACTCTTGGACCGTGGACTGAACCGGTCCGATTCACTTTCTTATAAAGGCCCGTCCGAATTTGAACTATTAATCAAAACATGTTGACCAGACCTCGACCCGTAACCCCTTAACCCAAGCCTTAATGGGTTGAATCTAATTTAATTAAAAAAGGTTAAAACTAATAAATGATTAAAAAAAATAAACTTTATATATATATATATATATATATATTT
>MU684756.1:71002-85424 GCA_026770625.1 Nicotiana glauca
GAACTTGAAATTACTACATGTCTTTGAAGCCAATTAGAATAAAAATGAAACAAAAATCATACTTTATTAACATTAAAACTTGAGAACTTTGAAGCCAATTAGAATAAAAATGAAACAAAAATCATACTTTATTAACATTAAAACTTGAGAAACATATGGAATTTGACTATTTCTATAACTAATAGTTTAAAACATATGAAATTTGACTATTTTGACAAGACGCTTCATAGTGTCTGGTACTATATTCTTTCTTCAATGTTTGGATTCAATTTTCTACCACTTGTCTGAAATATATATATATATATATATATGTGTGTGGGTGTGTGTGTGTGAGAGAGAGAGAGAGAGAGAGAGACCTAGTCCGGGCCGGTTGACCCTTGGGTCCAAGGGTCAGCTATCGATTTGGGTCCGGGCCGGTTTAGTGGGTCAAAATATTATTGCCCGGCCCAGGCCCCTTAAATTAATGGGTTTGTCCGGTTAGGGTTTCGTGGGTCATGGGCTAGTTAAATGGTCAATTTTAATGGGTTATATGGGTCGATTCGTGGGTTTATCCGACCTATTTGACAAGTCTAGTTATGAAAAGCCCTTAGTATGTAATGGGTTGAGAAGATGTTTTCTTGTTAGTTAACTATTATTAGCTATGTTGATACCTACATATTGTGTTATTGTATCATTATCGTATTTGCTATATCGTTCTTGTTGTACTGTATTTGTATTTTCTAACACTTGTTCCAGAGGTATTCAAAGTGGCGGATCAATGATCTTACTGGATTATATTTATATGACTCACTCCTTACCTGCATGTCTATGTAGATACTATTGGTGAAGATGGAGCTAGTAGCTGACGAGTTCGCTAGAGTTGATTCGGTTATTAAGGTGAGCCACCTCATTATTCGTGGAGGCTGCCAAAGGAGTCTTTATCATTTATTCATATGATGTCTTTTTTAGTTCTCTTAGATGCTCCATGGTCTAGTATAAGATTTGGGCTAGAGTTTTAATTTAATATTTGAGATATTAATTGTTCATAATTAATTATCATATTATTTGGATACTCATTTAATTAATCAAATATTGCAAATTAATGGCTAAAGTATGAAAGTATGGTTCGTCTAACAGGTAATATTAGCTGGGTATCAGTCATATCTAGGGGTAGTTTGGGACGTGATAATGTTGGTATAAGAGCACAGGCTTTAAGTTCTAGGTCATGGAGGAGTGTTTGATAGAGTCATGTTCATGGTTATATAGACGTTCATACTTATGACCTTGAGACTACTGAACATTTAGGATGTTTTCCCTTCTTTCTTTCCTTATTCGTGTGTTAAGTTGTATCGAGTTTAAACTTTGGATGCCTCTTTCAAAGAAGTCTAGGACACATATATCCTCATCTATTGGCTGACATAGTTGACTTGAAAGTTCTTAATATCATATGTGCGACTAAGCGCGACCTTGAGTAAATGAAATGTTCGGTGCATTGATTGCAGCTGAGAATGTCCATGTTGTAATTTTATTTTTGGGATAACTTTATTTCTATTCAAACCTCCAATTTTTTTTAAAAGAAGTTGGGGAGTTAGTCAAAATTTTGGACATTATTATAAAGTGTTCTAATGTTATAGTTTCTGCGTAAGAGTGACTTATTCAAAATTTGAGATTGTGGATACAATTCTCTATTTTCATACTAATTAGGAGAGGGAAGAGTTGATCGGAAGACTAACAAGTGTAACAGTTTATCCACGTCTAGGCTATTGGGTTGGTAGTGAAAGATATTTTGAGGAGTGTGATGAACCGGCCCGTCATCTCATGAGTTACCACTCCATTTTCCCCATTTATGCTTCTAATTGCTTTGTCTATCAGTTCTAAATGTGATCGCGTTGGTTGGCTCGTGTTCGAAAAGGATTTGGTAAGGTTTGAGACACTTAGTCTCTTTTGAGGAAGCTTAATTTAGAAAAGTCAACCGGATGTTGACTTATATGTTAGAGAGCTTGGATGTGAGTTTCGATGGTTCAGATATCTTCGGTAGGTGATTTGAGACTTAGGAGCGTGATTGTAATGTATTTTGGGGGACCGGAGTAGATTTAGTCTTGAATTGGCGAAATTGGAATTTTGGCGTTTTCCGGTTGAAAGGTGAGATTTTGATATAGGGATCGGAATGGAATTCTGTGAGTTGTAGTAGTTCCGTTGTGTCATTTGGGATGTGTGTACAAAATTTCAAGTTATTCGGACATAGTTTGGTAGACTTTTTTTTCAAAAACGTAATTTAGAAGATTTTGGAATTCTTAGGCTTGAATCCGATGCGAATTTGGTGTTTTGATGTTGTTTTGAGCTTTCCAAAGGTTGGAACAAGTTTCAATGATGTTATGGTACATGTTGGCATGTTTGGTTGAGGTCCTGGGGGCCTCGGGTGAGTTTCAGGTGGTCACTCAGATCATTTCAAGATGTTGAGAATGGCAGAAAATCTTCTGAAGTTTTGCAGAAAAATTGACCTTCACGTTCGCGAAGGGTTAGCAGGTGAGGCTGAGGATTTAGCCTTCACGTTCGCGAGGAAGGTTCTGCATTCGCGAAGGGCTAGGGTTGTTGTGCATCTGGTTCGCGAGGTTATGCCGCGTTCGCGTAGAGGAAGTTGAGCAGTTGAGGTTCATGTTGATTTGTTCTTCGCGTTCGCGGTGAGTAAGGGAGCTAGGTCTTCGCATTTGCGAGCTGGGAGTCGCGATCGCGATGAAGGAAATTTTGGTCAAAGTTAATTTGTGCTTCGCGAACGCGAGGCGTTGACCGCGTTCACGAAGAAGGATATGATGCTTGGGCAGAATGTTTAAATAGCCATTTGTCCGCGATTTTGGGGTTAACTTCCACCATTTTTGAGCGATTTTGGAGCTTTTTGAAGAGGATTGAAGAGGGTTTGAAGGGTAAACACTTGGAGGTAAGATTTATGGACTTAATACTCGATTCTCATGTGATTTCTACCTAGTTAATCATGGAATTTAAGCCTAATATTGTAGAACTAGGGCTTGTAATTGGAGACTTAGAATTTGGGATTTGAGGGGTAGTTTATGGTTCAATTTTGATGCTTTTGATATGAATGAACTCAGGGAGTGATAAAGAGTCTATTGATGTAATTTTTATCGGAATTCGAGATGTGGGCCCGGGGGTCAGGTTGGGCCAATTTCGGGATTTGTATTGTAATTTGATTTCTTTCGAGTGGACATTGTTCCCTTAGCACATTGTGATGATATGCACTAATTTTGGTTAGATTTGGAGCATCCGAAGGTCGATTCGAGGAGCAAAGGCCTTGCGAGCTAGAGATTTGGACCAGTTAGAGATGAGTAATGATTGTAAATGTTGTCCTGAGGGTATGAAACCCCGAATTTTGCATCATTATGCTATTTTGAGGTGATGCACACGCTAGATGACGAGCGTGGGTTCATGAACCATTGGGGATTGTGACTTAGTCCATCCCGAAGGACTGTTTTCCGCGTATTTGATTGAAAACTAATTGGTATCATCATGTTTTGGGCTGAATGTCATATTTGGGCCTCGTGCTAACTATTTGTACCCTTAGGGAATTTTTACTGATATTTCCTTATTGTTTTGACTCTATACTTGTACTCAGTCTTGCTATATTATACTGTTTTCATAACTCAACCATGTTTACTCCGTTTTAATACATTAAATGATATCTTAAATGATAATTTAGGTTGAGCATCATGTTTTACTGTTGCCCGAGTGGCTTCTGGGATATAAGATATAGCATGAGGGGCTGGTGTTGTTCGATGATATTGCCCGAGGGACGGATTCTGTTGACATTGTGCCCGAGGGGCGGATTTTTATGTGTTTATCCGTTCTAACTGCTTTTCATTTAATTGTTTATCTGTTAAAAAGGTGTTTTAAGGAAGCTTCTTCTGAGCTAAGTGTTTTTACATGTTTTCAATGTTTCATTGTTTTTACTAGCTTTCATACTAATTCTTTATGGCATGTTGATGTGCTCTTACGTGATTTCTTATCGCTCAGTCTTCATTTATTATTATTACTCACTGAGTTGGAGTACTAACTTTACTCCATGCACCCCGTGTGCAGATTCAGGCGCTTCAGGTCCTGCTTGCGAGGGTTGAGAGCTTCCAGCAGATTCCGGAGATTCACTAGGTAGCTGCTCGGCGTTCACAACCTAGTGCTTCTCCCTCTATCTTATTTTCTCCTGTTTTAGCCATGTAATAGTTGTGTAGACTCTTTTAGACTTGTAATTTTTATGATAGATGCTCATGACTGGTGACACCCCGATGTCGGGCTATGCTTATTCTGCAACTGTAGTATTCACCTTATTTTGGGATTTTTATTATGTTAAATACTTAATTCGTATTATTGTAATTGCTTAGAATGAATTGGGAGTGTGTCGGCTGGCCTTGTCTTCACGAGAGGCACCATTACGATCGGGTCCGGGTTTAGGGTCGTGACAAATTGGTATCCGAGCCTAGGTTACATAGGTCTCACGAGTCATGAGCAGGTTTAGTAGAGTTTCACAGATCGGTACAAAGACGTCTGTATTTATCATCGAGAGCTGCAAAACCTTTAAGAAAAACTTAATATTCTTGAAATTCTTGTTGTGCGAATTTGTTGATCCGAGTACTAAACTCCTGTTATTCTATTCTCTCACAGGTGGTGAGGACACGTGCTACTGGTCAGGATAGACGACCACCAATACCACCAGTTGTGGCCACTAGAGGTCGAGGACGCGGTCGCAGTCGTTATAGGGACAGGGATGTGGCCCGCACAGTAGCTAGGGCAGCACCTGCAGATCCACCAGCCGATCCAGTTCAGGATCATGTCCCAGTTGTGGATGCTCCAGCAGCACCAACTCAGGCACGAGTTGTGCCCATTGTGATTCCGGGTCTTCAGGAGGCCTTAGCTCAGATTCTATCAGTATGCACTGGCCTAGCTCAGGCGATCTCAGTTATTAGAGTCGTAGCTACTTCCCAGGCCGAGAGAGGCACTCAGACTCACGCCGCTCGCACACCCGAGCAGGTCGTGTAGGGACTTTAGACACCAGGGGCACATCCAACCCAGTTGGTTGCAGCTGCTCAAGACTATGTAGTTCCTGCCATGCCAGAGGACGAGCAACTTAGGTTGGAGAGGTTTGGTAGACTTCAGCCTCTGACCTTTAGTGGTGCAGAGGCCGATGATGCCAAGGGTTTCTTGGATAAGTCTTAGAGGATACTTCGTATAACGGGTATTCTGGAGACCAAGTCACTTTCACTACTTATTAGTTTTCTGGAGTTGCCTTCACTTGGTGGGAGACTTTTGAGAGGCGTAGGCCTGTTGGTGCAGCACCCCTTACCTGGAAGCAGTTCTCTATTCTCTTTCTGGAGAAGTATGTGTCATATTGTAGATAGGAGTTGCGCAGGCAGTTTGAGTGGTTGCACCAGGGACAGATGACTGTGATGCAGTATGAGATGAGGTTCTTCGAGTTAGATCATCATTCTATTTAGTCGGTTCTGACAGATAGAGAGAAGATTAGAAGGTTTGTTGATGGCCTCACTTATCAACTTCGTATTCTCATGACCAAGGAGATGGTGACTGGTGTTGCTTTAGAGGAGGTTGTAGACATTGCTCGTGAGATTGAGTCTGCTCGTCCGCAGGAGCGAGAGGAGAGGAAGGCCAAGAGGCCTCAAGGATTTGGTAGTTATAGTGGTGCTCCATCGAGAGGTCAGTTTTAGCACGTCATCGATCGTCCATTCAGGCATGCTCAGCTGGCTTGCCTAGGTTATCTTGGGCGTCATTGGGTCATGGTTATAAAAGTTCTTATCAGGGCCAGTCATCTTAGTGCCCTTCCAGCTCGGAGTTCGTCGTGTGCTACATCAGTTCAAGGCTTTTTTAACCAGGTACATCATCTAGTAATTCTGGTGCTAAGGGTTCCCTTCAGTCCCCATCTCCAGCACTCGGGAGTTGCTATGAGTGTGGAGAGACGGGTCATATGTGGAGACAGTGTCCTCATCGTCTTGCGGGTTTATCTCAGCAGAAGAATCAGCCATCGGCTTCAGCGCCAACTTCTTATTCACCACCCATCCACCCAGCTAGGGGTAGAGGTTAGTTATCTAGGGGTCGCCCTAGAGGCGGAGGTCGATCAATTGGTGGTCAGGCCCGTTTCTATGCACTTCTAGCTAGACGCAATGATATTTCTTCCGATGCTATTATTACAGGTATTGTTTCACTTTGCTACAGAGATGCCTCTATATTAGTTGATCCTAACTCCACCTTTTCTTATGTGTCATCATACTTTGCTCGTTATTTGGATATACGCCTCGTGAGTCTCTTGTTTCACTTGTTCATGTATCTACTCCGGTGGTCGATACTGTTGTTGTAGATCGTGTGTACCGGTCTTATGTTGTGACTATTGGGGATCTGGAGACCCGAGTAGATCTTTTATTATTGTGTATGGTGGATTTTGATGTTATTTTGGGAATGGATTGGCTATCTCCGTGTCGTGCTATTCTGGACTGTCATGCTAAGATAGTGACATTGGTTATATCAGGTGCGCCACGGATTGAGTGGCGAGGTTTGACTGATTATGTTCCCAGTAGAGTAATCTCATTCTTGAAGGCCCACTGTATGGTTGGGAAAGGTTGTCTTTCGTATCTAGATTTGTGATGGATGTTAGTGTAGAGACTCCCAATATTGATTCTGTTCCAATTGTGAGGGATTTTCTCAATGTGTTTCTTGCATACCAGCCGGGCATGCCACCGGACAGGGCTATTGATTTTGGTATTGACCTGGTGCCGGGAACTCAGCCCATTTCTATTTCGTCGTATAGTATGGCACCAACAGAATTGAAGGAGTTAAATGAGCAGCTTCAGGAACTCATGGATAACGGGTTCATTCGGCCTAGTGTGTCACCTTGGGGTGCGCCAGTTCTATTTGTGAAGAAGAAGGATGGCACAATAAGGATGATTTATTCGACCATCTTCAAGGAGCGAGAGTGTTCTCCAAGATTGATCTCCGTTCAGGTTATCAACAGTTGAAGATCAGGGACTCGAATATTCTTAAGACAACTTTCAAGACCTGATATGGTCATTATGAGTTCTTGGTGATGTCTTTTAGGCTGACCAATGCCCCATCAACGTTCATACATTTGGTAAACAACATGTTCCGACCTTATCTCGAGTCGTTTGTCATAGTTTTCATTGATGACATTCTAGTGTATTCGCGTAGTCAGAAGAAGCATGCAGAGCATTTGAGTGTTGTGTTGTAGAGATTGAGGGAGAAGAAGCTTTATGCAAAATTCTCCAAGTGTGAGTTTTGGATAAGTTTAGTGGCTTTCTTGGGGCACGTGGTGTCCAGCGAGGGTATTCAAGTTGATCTGAAGAAGATAGAGGCGGTTCAGAGTTGTCCCAGACCTTCCTCAGCCACAAAAATTCGCAGCTTTCTTGGTTTGGCGGGTTATTATCGCCGGTTTATTAAGGGATTCTCATCTATCGCATCGCCCTTGACCAAGTTGACTCAGAAGGGTACTTCATTTTTATGGTCGGATGAGTGTGAGGAGAGCTTTCAGAAGCTCAAGACAGCCTTGACCACAGCTCGAGTGTTAGTTTTGCCATCAGCTTCAGGTTCATATACCGTGTATTGTGATGCTTCGAGAGTTGGTATTGGTTGTGTATTGTCGCTAGAGGGTAGAGTTATTGCTTATGCTTCTCGTCAGTGTTGATACCCAATTTTTCCTAGATATTTTCTAATATGCAAGATACTTTCAAAATGGCATATGTATACATATATAAGTATGTCCAAATATTTTAGTATTTTTCCTTAATTTTAAAGGCTTTTAAATCAATTTATTTCCCTATTTTATCCATAAAACCCCAATAATTATTTCTAAAATTATCATTTTGGTGATTCATTTATTAGATTCTCATATGTATTCAAACATATAGCTAATATAATTTTTTCATATTTTTACAAATTTATTTAGTATTTTTAAAGCTAAATTGCATATAATAGCAATATTAGCCTCTTTTAAGATTTAATTGCATTATATTTATAAAAATTAAGTCCAGTAGTTTTAAATTGATAATTATATGTTATAAATAATTTTAGAACTTTTAAATTATTTCCAAAATTTAATTTGCTATTTTTTATAAAATAAATGGGGAGAAATGGCTATTTAAAATCTAGCCATGTTTCTTTTCAATTTCAGCCTAATTTGAACCCAATTTCCCCTGGCCCAATTCCTTTTAAATCCAACCCTTTACCTATTTAAATGAGCCAACCCATACTCCCCACCTAACCCTCTAAATCCCAGTCGTTGATCATTTAGATCAACGGCCACCGGTTGCCTTTTCTTTTTTTTTTTAACTCCAAACGACCCTTTAACCAAAATCATTTTCCACCTACCACTGCCCTTGAATTCCTCCTCTCTCTCAACTCTCTTGAACCCTAGCCGCCGCCCTCTCATCCCACCCTGATATCTACCTAATCCATGGCCTTCCGTGGTCATTTGAGACCTGTACCAGACTTCCATGGCTTCTATGTGTCTGTTCTTATAGTTTCACGACCAGACTTTGAAGGAGTATAGTCCGGTCCTTGTTCGATTTTAGTTAGTGGCTCTTCTTCGATCATCCTTGACCTTTCTTCGGCCAACCATGGCTGTTCGAGTCAGATCTTTGACTCTCGTGGTTAGATCGGTAACTTTCAGGGCCTTTCTCACCTTTTTGGGGTTTTCTAAAACCCTAATCTCTAAGATCTTTCGATTTCTTTCAGATCTACCTTAGATATGTGCCTACTTTGAACTTTTAAGCATTTTTCTCGAAGGTTCTTTAACTTTGCTTTCAAAACGACTCTTTATCTTTTCCAATTATGGTTTTTCTTTTAAGTTATTTCAAAAATCTCTTCTTTGATTTTAACGTGTTTCTGATCTTGCTATGTTTTGCTTATGTTGTTCTTCTATCTGAGTTAGCATGTTTAGAACCCTACTTTCTTTTGGGCCTCAGTCAAGTTTTGAAGCTGTTTGTTGAATGTGTACATGTTTGTTTAAGTTCTTGCTTGACTCTTCTGATCACAATCTTTTGAACTCGTTTGTTGTTGAAAAACCTTGGTCTTTTGGGTCTGAAATTGTTGTATGAACACTCGACTCGATTGAAGGTTCTTGTTTCAGACTCTCTTTCCTCTACGTGACTTATATGATTTTTACTATCTTTCTAACTCAAATTTTGTCGAAAACACTAACCTTTCAAAGGGTTCCCTCACCTGCTACTGTGAAACCTTTGCATGTTTCTGATAATCTGTTTTCTTCCCTATTGATTCAATGTGACTTGACCTACTTGATTACTATGCTTCGAATGTTTGCTTTAATACTGAACCCTAGCTTATTTTTGCCACTACTGCATGTTTGTGATTATCTATTTTGTCAACACATTTAGCCTTATATTTTTTATGACCATGTTCACTCTATTTATATGCTAAAGCCTCTTCTTTGATTGATCTTGGTCTTGTGACTGATTTTTAAAGTTTCCGTTTTATGAACCCTGATTTCACTCGCCCGTTCAAAATTGATTGATTCGCTTCCCTTTACTGTAACATTTACCTTGCTGAATCTTAGGGGTGTTCATGGTTCGATTTGGATTTGTTTTTCCCTAAAAAGAAACCAAACCAAGTAAGTCGGTTTTTCAAGTATTAGAACCAAACCAAACCAATTAAGTCAGATTTTCTCTATTCGGTTTATGTCGGTTTTTTGGTCATTTGTCGGTTTTTTCTTAAATATAAGACATACACTACCAAACACATATTCCGACGACCACATTTTCAATGTAACACTATCAAATCAATTGCCCTTTGAGAAATCTATTATTTACCAAAATATATTGATGATAATTGAATCAAATAGTGATGATAATTTAAGGACTCAATTAAAAATATGTTATTTTTAACACAAAATAGATTCTTACACTAAAAAAAAGAAAACAACCACTCAAACTAGATTGTAAAGGTAAAGAACTATCTTAAAAGTGCAAACTATTAACATTGACCATAAAAATTTTGAAACTTTGTATAACAATATACATACATACATACATACATATATATATATATATATATATATATATATATATATATATATATATATATATATATATATATATATATATATATATATATATATATATATATATATATATATATATATATATATATATATATATATATATATATATATATATATATATATATATATATATATATATATATATATATATATATATATATATATATATATATATATATATATATATATATAGGTGTAATATTAAATTTTAAATAGCTACTCCTATAGTCGGTTTGGTTCAATTGTTTCTGATTAAAACCAAACCAAACCAAATTTGATCAGTTTTTAAAATTCAAAACCAAAACCAAACCAAACCAAAAAGTATCAATTTTTTTGGTCGGTTTGGTTTGGTTTTCGCTTTTTCGGGTTTTTATGAACACCCCTACTGAGTCTATTTCCAAAATATGCATATTTCTGTACTTAGACTCGATTGCTTACTTAATATTTTTACTACTCCTTTTATGATAATAATCAGCCTGTTTGCAATCTGATTTTCTTTCCTTATTTTGAGTCTGCCACTGCCAGTTAAACAGTGATTCCTTAATTAAAGGGAATCACTTGTGTAATTTGTAAGCACGTGATTTTTGCCCTATATGAATTACTCCCATAAATTCAAAACAAAGTAATTTCTTTTCATTATTTGCAATTTTAGGAATTTTGTGGCATTCTTTGCATTTGTTTGTGCATGTTTATTATTGCTTAATTCATGAAAAATACAAAAATACTTGGCATTCGCATGTAGGATTCAATTTTATATTTTAATATTAATTAGAAAATTAATTGCTTCATAAAATGGGAAAAATCACAAAAGCACTTTTAATTTTGACTTTGGTTTTGAGTAGTGTTTTGTGTAAATTATCATATAGGTTTAATTAGTTTTAGGGTTAATTGAGTTTTAGGAATTAATTTAGATTTATTTTTTAGTTGTATTTTAAAAGGAAATTAGAAAAGAATTGATAAGGAAAAGGAAATAGAAGGAGGAGGGAATCAGTTGGGCCAATTTCAATTTAAGACCACGAGGCCCAAGAAATTTGTCTTTCAAATCTGCCCCAGTCAAGCCCCAACCCAAAATTCCCTAACCCGGTCCAGTTGTTATCAAAACGATGCCGTTTTGGCGTCAAGAAACCCATGTCGTCCATTGCCCATAATACAACGGTCCAAATTAGTTTAACATACTTGATAAAAGTGTCCGAAAATTCATTCAACCCTAGAGACAAACGTTACCTTCCTCGTACCCCACTGTCCCCGCCGGCTCCACCTTACGCCGTCGCCGAAAATTGCTTCACGGCGGCGGATGGCGTCCAATCACGCTCAAAGTCACACCATCCCCTCTCCTCTCCCTCCTTCCCAAATCCACCTCCAGTTTACTTCAAACCCCATCCAAACGCCCCAAATATACAAAACCCTAAACTCCATCTCCGCCGCACACGGCGGCGCCGACCCCGTTCACCACCAAAATAACACCACAGAGCCTCCTCACCCTCCTCTCTTCAAATCCTTAAACCTTTTTCCTCGAATCCCCATCAAAGTCTTCGAATTTCAAATCAAAAATTTCCTCAAAACCCTAGTTCGCCCAATAGGCCTCAAATTCATACCACATGATCTCCTCATTCCTCTCATGACGAGTCCATCGTCAATAATACTCGAATCTCACTGAGTGGGTCGAATCTTAAACCTAAGAAGTGGCGGGACTGTAGAAGTATACTAGTGAGTTCCTTAATTTTTTCTTTTAATTATTTTCTCTTCCATGATTGCTTGGCGTCGTTAATGGATTTGGATTCTGTTCTTATCCGTTTAGGGTTAGTAATCGAGTCTGTTCTTCTCTGCTCCTATTAATTCGTTGCTAACATGAATTTGTTCTTAGTTTTGTCATTAGTATAGGCATTAGTTCTTATTTAGTGTTTTAGGTTTAGTTTAAATTTTTGATTGGTTGTTTTAAACCAGTAAAGTCTCTTTGTTAGATTAGTTTTCTTCATGTTGATTGTTGATGTGTTGTTCTGTTTTGATTTTGTTGGAAAGTTCATGAGTGTTGCATATAATTTCGTTTGAATTGCTTAGGATTAACAGTTTAGTTAGGTTAAGCTTCATGTCTAGTTAAGGTAATTAATCAATGCAATTTTAAGTTTGTGTTTGGATATAGCCGGTCAGTCTAACCTTGATTGACTACCCTTGGTTAGTTTAACTAGTTTGAATATGAGTTCTATTTGGTTTGATAAATTTTAGATTAAATGAAGGTTAGTTTAGGCATTCCCAAATAAAAATAATATTGTAGGTTAAAATAGAATACCCTAGACTCTTCTATAATAGGGCCTTAGTATAAATTTCAATAGTTTAGTGGCCATAACTTGAGAAACAAGTAAATAAATTAGGGACTAGTTAGTTAAAATCTGAAAATAAAAAGAGGGACTAAAAAGAAAATAGGAAAATAGGAGGGCTGCCCTCATTTTGCCTATAAAAAGGCATGACTAGTGCCTTAGGGAACAAGTTTAGAATCTCTGAAAATTCCCTAAAAAAAAACCTCCCAGTCTCTAAATTTCCCTCTAAAAGCATTTTTAAACAAGTGTAGCCTTAGAGATTTGAATTTCAAATTCAAAAACATAAAACCTGAACTTCTAGAGTTTCAAAACTGGACCCTAGATCTAGATCTGTAGGAAAACAAAAAAAAAACAGTAGCAAAACTCCAAAAAACTCAAAAATATTGTTCTATTGAGATGTTGGTTTAATTTCAAGTGGTTCTATTGGGTCTATTGTGAGTTTTGTTGGTGCTGTTTCTCTCGCATTTATTCATGGACTTGGTGATGCTATTTTGGATTCAAAACTGATCCTGCATTGTTGATTTTGTTGATGATTCCTGTTGCTGTACTGCTTAGAAATTGCTGACCCTACCCTCTTCTATTATTTTGCTTTGATTCCAGGTACACTTCCTGTAGCTCTTCAGTGTTGGAAATGAAATGAAATGTTGTTCATTTGTCTCTCCACGTCTAAACTCATTACTGCCCTTTAGTTAGATTCAAAACTTCATAGATTAGTGGTGTAACATATCATAATTGTTTAAATTGGACTGTACAAACTATTTTAGATTCACATGATTATTCTAAATAGATTATAGTCTAGTAATTGTTAGTTCGGCTATTAGATGTTCAATTTCAGATTAAGGTGTTGATTAATCATAGGAGTTGCATTTCAAGTTTGTAATTCTGCTTTAGCTGTATGGCGTTTATATACAGTCCAGTTATGTCTTTTAATTGAGATTTCAGCCGAGTTAAAATAATTGTTAAAAACAGGTACAAAGAAATGTATATGTGCTAAGTTCAGCCAAACACTCCCCCATGCATTTACACTTGAGTTTTGAAATCAAAACATCATCTCTATATCATAACTGAGTTCAATTATATTAATCCAGTTGTCAAACCTTCTAGATGGTTGTAAATGTCTTCAGTTTAGATTTGAGTCGCAAGTTTAGAGTTAAATCAATACTTGTGTTTGAATTTGGAGTTTCTGTTATGTGTTATCCCAATTAGTGAGTTTCAATTGCTCTAAAAATTGGTTTGGGCTTGTTCATGATCCCAGGGATGACAGCCCACACCATTTGTGTTAGGCCTCACCATTCCCGATGCAGGGTTCAACCCAGACCCACTCACTCTCCCAATTGGGCTAAGGTCAATTGGGCCAGACGGGAAACGGCCCACATGACAGTTCAATTGTGTTGTTATTTTAATTGGGCTGAGTTTAAAATTCAATGTTGAAGTGTCGAGGCTGGGATCCTACTTTTAGAGCCTTAGGAGTAATTCTAATAAAACACAAATTTGGGCTTTCGAGTTAGGTAGCGGGTTCAAATTAAAAGGTCTTCCCTTTTGTTTGAATCCGGACTTGAACCTGGGGCCCGAATATTATAACATTAATTAATTAGGGCCCGTTAGAGACAAATTAAATAGAGAATCGTAGTTTGCTTTAGGTTGACTGTTGACGCCCCCTTTTTCCCCCTTCTTTAAAAGGAAAGAAATTGGGTTTACGACATTATAGACAAAACAACTCTTATTCCCTTTTTGGGGAATCGGGTTATGGAATTTGAAGAGTCGCCACCTAATGGTTATAGTGTATTAGGACACTTTAAAGAGAAGAAGCGATTTTGAAAGAAAACCAGAGTTCGGGTAACAACTTGAGATTATCTCGAGGGGAAGGTGTTAGGCACCCCTTAAGATCCACTAGTGTGGTTCCCATCCATGATTTAATTGTGACTTTAAAAGGAAGTGAGAGAAAACAAGTAAAACTTTGCACATAAGAATCACGAATAAGTTTCAAGTTTTGAAAAGGGTAAAGAAGACAGAAAGAGACAGTTTTTAG
>MU684762.1:0-11735 GCA_026770625.1 Nicotiana glauca
CACCTTCCTTTTGTATTGTATGTATTTTTATTTGTATTTTGTATTTCGTCTATTATTTTTTAAATTATAAGAAATCATTTAAAAATTAAAAAATAAATGCAAAGACCATTTTTGTCATTTTCTTTAATTTTGTTTTAAAACACATTGCTACCTAATTAATGCTAAGAATGAAATAAAAATCCTAAATGCATATTTTGTATTTTTAACANAAATTATTTAATTTGCAACTTTTGGAATAATTTGCTTAGGGCAAAAATCACGTGCTCACAGAGAGAACTTTATTTATAGCCCATCGGGCAAAACAAATATCATCCGGTAGCCCAAAATTTCAATATGCATTTTATAGCCCAAAAGTAATTCTAGTGGCTAGCCACCGAACTATATATCTGCACCACATGCCTTCAAAGCTCTTCATCAATGGCCCTAGATTTTTCCGTAGCCTACAACTCCAATAGAAAACCCTTTTCTCCAACAGATTCCAGCTCTAGTTTGTCAGCTTACAGGAAGCAGCAATCAAATCTTTTCTTTCCTTTGAGAAAAGTAGCTTTCTTTTCACAACTCCAATTCTTACTTTCTCAATTTTCAATTAATCATAATGTGGACTTTCCTCTCTTTTCTTGTAGAAATGTAGGCGGCAGAGTCGGGCCCTATTTATCGTTAGTGGGTCAGATTCCGGCAAAAGTAATATTCAAGGTATCCCATAATCTCCAGCATAACAAGTTCATAGTAATAACAGTACACAAAAAAATACAAGTTCACTGGAGAAATAATTTCCGGCACGAAATTGTTTAGCCGAAAAACTTCACGGTCTTCAGAAAAGCTATATACCGGCCAGATCTGCCGAAATTCAAATTAGCAAGCAAACCTTCTTTCAGATCTAGATATTTATAATATCAAAATCCCCAAAACAGTAAATAAAACGAGAAGAAAGAGTCACCGGATTTAATGGAGGGTCATCGGTGTTTGAGTTTTCGTCCAGATCTAAAGCCAACGAGATCAAGCACAATGGATTAGACTGATTGGGTTTTGATTTCAATTTCACGATAAAGTTCGGTTCTTCCATCCAAGATAAAGCGTCCCTTTTTATGTTTTTACAAAGGTGCAAGTCATTAGGTTTATACTTGGGTTCAATATGATGGTTTTCCTTCTCTCATTCTTCCTATTTATTTACCTTTTTAAGTTTTTGAATCCACTAATAGAAAACCATTCTCAATTGTGTTATTTTGTCCAATGTAGAGGTCGACCATGTATTACATTTTTAGAGTGTATTAGACTGGAGAGCAATTTTTTTTTTTTTAATATTGAAAAGAAAATCTGTCACTATACAAAAAGTATACAAAATAAACTGTCACTATACAAAAAATATACAAATAGACTGTCACTATACAAAAAATATACAAATAGACTATCACTTATACAAAAAATATACAAAATAGACTGTCAATATACAAAAAATATATAAAATAGATGAAACTATACAAAATATATACAAAATAGATGTAAATATATAAAATATATACAAAAAAGACTGTCACTATACAAAAATACATGATATACTCCAAATACACAGTGTGCACACATTGCACATACAAAATTGTATACTCCCTCCATTCCAATTTATGTGAACCTGTTTGACTGGGCACTGAGTATAAGAAAAAAATGAAGACTTTTGGAATTAGTGGTCCTAAACAAATCCAAATGAGACCAAGAGTATTTGTATGGTTATAAAAGCTTCTCATTAAAGGTAGAATTGTAAGTTTAAACTAAATTATTACCAAATTTAGAAAGGGATCATTCTTTTTGGAACGGACCAAAAAGGAAATAGGTTCACATAAACTAGAACAGAGGGAATATAATTTATATACACTATGTTTACATATTAGAAAATACACATTATATACAATTTTGATACATTGTTCAGACAGATTATACATTCACGATACAAAATATATTTGGGGTACATAAATATATACACTTTAGATACACAAGCACACTCGAGATAGGCTCAATATACATCAACGATACACTGTCGAACTTAGGATATAATATTTATACATTGCAAAAAAGAGTTGCTCTATCGCGCCAGGCAAGGGTCGAATCTACGACCTTCAACTTAGGAAACAGTCGTTCTATCCACTGAGCTACAGGCGCTTATGTTGTTATACTCATTCCTTTCGGCTACTATATGCAATATTTTTGGGCCGAAGGACCATTTTTATTAAGTAGGACAAAACATGGGCTATTAAAATTTTAAAAGGCTATAGAGGATAGTTTTCTCTAATATCTAAACGAGCAAGAAGAGACGATAAGAGCCCGTTTGGACATATGAATTTATTATTTTTCAATTTTTTTTACTTTTTTTCGAAATCAACGTTTTTTCATAATATTTTCAATTTTCACTTGAAAATGCATTTTTGAAAATTTTTAAAAATTTGAAAAACTCCAAAAATTTATTTTTAAATATTTTTATTCAAATCACTCACAAAACTTCAAAAATAAACCAAAATTATATTCATGTCCAAACACAACTCAAATACTATTTCCACTTGAAAAAAACTTTCACCTTTTTTTGAAATTTTACAATTCTTATGTCCAAACGCCCACTAAGAATGAACAATCCGATAAGAACCTGGTACGAAACACTTCTCCCTTGAATGAACCCTACACGGCCCCAACCTGAATTAATGAAATAAATGTGTCGAATACCGCATGGTTAAATTAAAAAAGTGAAAAGTAGTTTTTTCTACTGTTTGAAATAAGCTAAAATTAAACACTATAGAACTAGAATCAAGAATGAGAATTGAAGGTTATGAACAATCACATTTGTATAAGAAGAAATCTATTGTGGATTATCCACAGAATTCTTACTTAAGGTATTCTCAACCTCTGCAAACCTAAAACAATCAACCTGAATCCAAAATTGTAGGTATCGACCAATAGAACAGTAACTAAGGGAGGAGAAGAAGACAAGGAAGAAGAAGAAGAAGAAAGGGGAGCAGATGTTTGGGAGAAATCAGAAGTTCCTTAGCATTCAAAACATGTCCTTTCCCTTACAATTCTCCTATTTATATAGCTAATAATACAAGGAATTCAAATGAAATGCAAAAGAAGAGCAAAATAGCTGAAAATGCCAGTAACTAACTTTCCCGCCATTCTTCATTTTGAATTTTCGACACAACAATTACATGCTAAGCCTAACTGCTAGTCTACATGGCATCCTAGCTGGCAGCTGAGCTGGTATTAGGCCCCTTAGTAGCTGAAATATGTGTATCACAACCAGTTTGACATTTATCGTTGCATTGCTTGCAGCATATTTTACATCAGAATACACTGAAGACAGAAATGCGCAAGCCTCAAATTAGAACAAATAATGAGGGATTGAAAAGCAACAAAAATTCAAATTGCTCTTTCAAATTTGCTATTCTTGTACTGTGGATGCAGATAGCATTTACTTTCAAACTTCTCTATAACAGTCATCTTCTATAACAGCCAAGTTTTTTTGGAACCAATTTTTCATGTTATGTTATAATATATATTTTTTTTATAACATTGAGCAATAAAAAAGGACAACTTGTGCACTAAGCTCCCGCTATGAGCGGGTTCCGGAGAAGGGCCGGACCCACAAGGGTCTATTATATGCAATCTTACCCTGCATTTCTGCAAGAAGTTGTTTCCACAGCTCAAACCCATGATCTTCTGGTCATATGACAAAAACTTTATCAGTTACGCCAAGGCACTGCGCTATAGCAGCTAAAAATATCATGAACAAACGAGATTGTTAAGAAAAGGTTTAATTATACTATGAAAAGATAAATCAGTGGGCAGCCAAGTAACCATAATAAATCACTACACAAAATCCCAAAATAGAAGGCTGGAAGACAAATGAAGGACATAACATTTGAAAGTAAGTCTTCTACTGGTTAAACTTCCCTATATGAGAAAAGAGAAGAATGCTACCTACACTCCTTAAACTGGCTTCTGGTCTTGACTAATATCTCAACCCAGCTTCTTGAATGCCTTTCAACTAGAGCTTCTATTCAGATCAGTGGCTTTACCTGAATGCATTACTAGTAAAGTTATGAACTTTTTAGACCGCCTCAACTAACAAAAAAGAATAAGTCATAGGCACACTAAATGAGAACACAGTAACAGAGAAAGAAGAACTGAATTAGCCAAGGAAGGAAAAAGCTTTTCTAGGATACAGTAAGCTCGGATCAATGGGTGGTCATTTACTAAATTCTACAGCATATTGAGGAAGTAGTCACATAGCAAAAACAGAACTATATTATCGATGTAAAGAAATGATAATATGAAAAACTTGATGCTTATAGCTCATCAAGTCATGAAGTTTCATGTACATGGCTACTTATGTAATTCTGCTTTCCTTTGTTTCCTTCTCTCAATGGAAAAAGTACACCTTCATTGAAGTTGAAGAATCCATTTTCGCTGATTTCTGAGTGGAAGAATATGCGGTGATGTTTTCTGTTTGAGTATGGGGATTATTGTAGTCGTTCAAGTGTGCGAAGATGGGAAGATTTCATAGCTATATGCAATGCACACCCCACTGCTGGTTGATGCATATGGTAATTATTTGATGAAATAACTAAATAACTGCTTATTTGCTGTATGTTGGTTAAGCCTGAACTATTGTATGAGAAACACATGATGCAAAATCAATGAGCTGTATTCTACAAGAGAATCATGTGGATGTAAAAGCTACTGCCTCTGTGATTTTACTGCATCAAATTTAGATCTTTGAATATGTACATGAATCTAAACCCCAAATCCATAGAACTAACTCAAAATCAATTTCCATTCTTCTCCTAACTCCTAACTATCAAAATTCTCAAACAATGCGGAGATCTTCTTTAAGAGATTCTGGCTAACTGAATCTCTTCAAGAAGCCTTTCCTCAATATTTGACAAACTTAGGTGTACTCTTTCCCTGTCTAAGATGCCATTTAATGGAGCCGTGTATTTGAGTAGGCACAAACTTTTACCTTCCATTTTGCTTCTTTTCACAACAGACGTAGGTAGAGGACAAAAGCTGTTCATATGTACATCATTTTGCTTCAAGGAGCACACGTCAAAATTCTCCATGTTTAACATCTCTCGAAAATTCTGTAGAGCTTTTCCAGTGAAGCAACCTGAACAAAAGTTCCATTTTTAGCCATGGAATTAGGGGGCTTGAAGAAGAGTCTGAGGGCGGGAAACAGAACATGCTGAATCGACCATTCGCGTTGAGCCCAGGCATTTTCAGCCTCCAAAAGTAATTCTTCCTCATATTCAGACTCCATGATATCATTCTCTATGTTTTCCATAGAAGCTGTTCCTACTGAACCACTCAAAAGCATTTTCTTTTTGTAGAATTTCAAGCCATCACCCGAGGGATTAGGCAGTAATGGTGGATGCATGGCATATAAATTTCCAAGGGCAGCGGCAATTGTCTGAAAACAAACTTTCTCATCCTCCCAATCAACATCATTGCCCAAACAAAGTACAAATTCTGGGATGCGGTCCATGTCAGGTGTGTATTGATCAAGTATAACAGGAAGTCTAGACAAATTGCCATTTGAATCGATATAAACACTAAAATACTCCTCTAGCATCTCGGTTTTTTCCTTGAGCAGTTCTGTATTCATCTCGGCAATCTTTCCTCTTAGCTCATTGCTTTCATTGCCTTGGGGATCTATACCCTCTTCTTCTTTCAGAGCAAGCATTATTAGCTCGGGTAATGACGCCGGTTCACTCAATTGAATCGCATTGAAATGTGCAAACCGACGTAAAACTTGCTGATACATAAGCTCTTTACTCAAGTTAACCACATTAACAAGATAAAGGTGTGTGTTGTGTTGAATCAATGCAAAAACCTCATCCGCCATCCCAATATACGTGCAATGCCTAACAACATCTAATAGACCAGAGTGACAATCATTATCAATCTCGTTAACTAGCTCTTGGATGCTAGTGAGGTCCGCGGTTTCACTAGGATTCCTCCTTTGTCTAATAGAAGACCTAACCGAACTCAAGCAAGAACCTCCTCTTTCTGAACTACTAGGAGGCTTCATTTGCACGTATGCGTGCAACCTTCCAGAAGGGTCCAGCGTATCCGTTCGTACCATTTTATGTGGCGCTTTTTGCGACTTTATCCCAGACGAAGACGGACAATCTTTACTGGAATCTTTAATCGTGGCCACTGGACTTGAAGAACAAAAATCCATGGTCTGTTCCTGGAATCGCCTTGACTCATTCGAGCTTCTCAATTTCGACTCTACCACAGACTGTATCTTCTCAATGATGAATTCTTGATTCATAAGGCTTACCTCTCTCTTTGTCGGGTGTACATTCACATCAACATGCTGAGGTGGCAAAACAATTGACATGTATATAAAAGGTTTTGACGCTTTAGGCAATGTAGCAGTATAGACTAGCTCAATTGCCCTTTTCAAAGCACTACAATCAACGAGCCTATCATTTATAAAAAGTACCATGGTTATCTTCTTCGCAATATAATTCGAGTCGGAAATGAAACCATCCATCTTAAAACAAGTATCAGAAACTTCAATTTTCATCAGATTTCGAGCAACTGAAACTCCATAAACAGATCTAATCGAATCAATCCTCGAACAAGTAGCAAGACTGTGAACATCTGCTCTACCAGCTCCATGTTTTCTACAAGAGAAGCTCACACTTGTGTGATGAATTGCAAACCTACTAATTAGGTCAACAATTTTCGGATAATCATCAGCAGAAGAATTCTCTAGGGTTTTCCTTCGCGCCGCCATGTTATAAAACAAATTTTCAATCATTATCTGTGTACCTTTAACAGCAGCACAAGGTTTTGGTTCATCTACCATTAAACCGTCTTTATACGTTGCTCTGTATCCGTACAGCTGGCCGTCGGTAATTGTAGTGACAGTTACGTGACCGACGTAAGTCATACTAGCTAAAGCTTCACCTCTAAATCCCATTGAACTAATCGTCTGTAAATCTTCAAACTTACTCAGCTTAGACGTCGTGTGCCGCTCGCATAAAATTGGTAAATCTTCGTAACGGATGCCGTGGCCGTCGTCGGAAACTTGGATAAGTTTAAGGCCGGAATCCTTAACAACGACGGAGATAGAGGTGGAATTAGCATCTAAGCTGTTTTCGATGAGCTCTTTTACTGCAGATACTGGCCGTTGGATTACTTCCCCAGCCGCGATTCTGTTCACTACTGATTCCTCTAGCCGCTTTATCTTCGGTGGCTCCCTCGGTATCGCCGCCGCCGTTGCTATGGGTTCCATTTCCACTTCGTTAATAGCCTCTTCGATTTCCATGGCGGCGGATTCTGCACTGTTCTGCTCTGTATTCTGTGGGAAGCAAATTGCAATGTTATTTGGGTTTTTAGGGCTTAGAGAGTATTTGGGCGGGAAGAGAATGGGCTGGTCTAGCTGAAAATTTACGGATCTTCACTGTGATTTTTTTTGGAAAAATTATCCGTAGCTAACTTATATACTGTATTTATCATATATAAATATACTTTAAAATAATTACAATATGATAGCTACTATAGACTGTATATAGTATGGAGTCACATATAATGATATAGTAACTATGTGTATCACTATATTTTAATGTATTGTATACTGTGATATAATCATTTAAAACGAATGAATATAAGTAATACATGCGGATAATAATTGAACAGTAGTCACGAATAATAATTAGTCAAACTATAATTATGTATAGTTATTAGGCTCTAAACTATAGTACTTTATGAAAAATTCTTATTTTTTTGGTATGTTAGAAAAAACTAAATAAATTTACTTAAATCTCTCGTAATTACATTGATTGAATGGGCCACGAGAAGAAACTCTATTTTCATGAGCTGTACCTCCCAAATTATTATAGCTTCTACATGGTTGTGACTTTTGTTAGCCAAAAAGTATGCACATTTGTTCGCTTCCTTCCAAATATGTGTAATAATAGTCTTGTTGATTTCCAATAAATACCTACAATCTTCAATAATAATCCTAGGTGGGTGACACTATATGTTGTCGTTATTAATAAGTGTCATGAATGTTATTGGACTTGGGCCAAATGAAAGTAGCGGACAATTTGGGACCCGGGTTGATGGGAATGTAAAATGGAGTTTGGTTAGTTAAATAGCAAACTTCCCCTCTCTCTAGTCTCTCCCCCTGTTCTATTTCTTTATGTGGCTCTGTCTCTTCCTCTACTTTCTTTCTGTTACTATCCTTATTATGTTAATGTCTATCTTCTTATTCTAATATTCCATGTATCTTATTTATAATTGTGTTGTTTGAGGAGATTATAACAGTAGTGCTTTCATTGATTTGGACTCCATGGATCTCTACTCTTCTACTATTATCAATTATCACCTCGACGCCATCCAGGGATTGATGGTGGAGATGATAGACCATAGCAATTGTATGTTGAGAATTCTCGGCAACATTGAAAAAAGTTGTCTGCCTCTTCCAAAACCATCCCCGAAACTTCTGCACATTCCGATGTGGTTGTCTTTGGACCATAAGTGCGAACCAAAGGATATATTAGTAGCAGAGGTTGACTTTGATTTGGATAATGGATGCTCCAGCCCTGCGAATGATTCTGAAGTACTTATTGAGAAGGTGGAAACTAAAAACGTCGAGGAAAATTCAAAAAGTTATGCCTACAAGGTGTTCGCTGAAATACCCAATAGAAAAATTGACATAAAAGTTGAAGATGCAGTGAAGAATAATTCAGTTAAGCATGGAACCCAGGTGTTTGATAAAATGATTCATACAGCTTCTACGATTAAGTTTGCTTACAATGACAAATTCATGTTTGATAATCAACTAGCACTGCCTTGTGTTCTTTCTGCTTGTATTAACAGCCAACGTCTCGACAGAGGTATATTTGATTACTCAAGTGGTCTTGATCATACTAGACTTATTTTATCCTTGCATCAATTTACACTTGGATCAATTTGGATTGGAGTTTCCATTTGATCATGGCTCTAGTTCGCTTACCATATTCCTTAGAGTTGCTATCAATTGTATATTCTGTTATGCTTCTAAGTGACTTTCCTAATAGATTCATAATGACAACCTTAATGAATTCTTACATTGAACTCTTAAAACTTCACTTGTGAAATACTGTTGATGCATATAAATGTGAACGCTACTGTGTTAAAACACAAAATTAAAAAACTGTTAGAAGAATAAAAGAAACTATAAAAATAATAGAAATTAAAGAATATTCTGAGTCCACAATTTGCTTGTGCGTCCTTAAGGAATTTTAACCCCCTCACACGTTGCCAAGGTAATGGATCCCAGGATAAAACGGAATAAACTTTCCTGCAATAGTGGCAATACAAACTGCAGGATCTGGCATTTAATTATTTATTAAATAATTAATTAAATAATTTTTTCCAAAAAATAATCTTATCGATCGATCATTTGACAAATCCAAATCCAAAGCCGAGTCGAGCGAGCGAGCGAGCGACGACGGCGTGAGGGCTCATTCTCTTCAACTCCTTTTAAGAGCTTTAAGAAGTGATTATATATATATACGCACAAATGTAGTTATCCCTCACCAATAAGGGACAAAGTGCAAGACAAAAGCTCACTTCTTCAAATTTTCATTTTTTTCCTCCATTTTATTTCCCTCCATTTCCAATTCACACTTTTATACTTTAAAGCCCAATGGCTTAAAAGTCCAACAATTCCCCACATGAATGAGAATGGTTGTATCAAGAAAGATCATAGATGAAAGCTGTATGATTTGCAAATAAGGATTAATTTCATCCGGATAAGTAGGTTTCCCTTTGAACTTTCCGTAGTGAACATATGTCGGATATACTCGGTCAATCGGTAGATTTGATATCTTTGAACCGTCGAACTTTAGTGTATACCTAAACAACCATATGTCATACAACCAACCCTTAGCCGTCTTTTGGTTCTCATTGTTGTGTTCGTTTCAGCTATGAATGCTGCTTGGTCTCATAAGTGCGTAGAGAATTGGCCTTACAGAATTCTCATTGAAGCGGCTTCTACTTCATACTTAAATAGGGGATTCCTAAACGTGTAATCCTTTAGATTGACACTATTTGATAACTATCACATCAAACTTAGGTAATCATTAAAGAATGTGTAAAGTTCTATCCTTGTTACTGAACATTGTCTTCATTACGAGAAGGGACCAAAGATTTTAGTTTGACAATGTTGAACCGGTCAATCACAACTTTGTTTGAGCTCCTTGAACCTAGATCTCGGAAAATCCAAAATTCTAGGTAGAGTTACTGCCATGTTGACTTGTCCTCGCCCGTAGTCTCATTCCCTTAGATGATTTCTCAACTCCCTCTCTAGTTAAGCCTTTTGTAAGCGGATCCGCCACATTATCCTTTGATCTTACATAATCAATAGTGATAATTCCACTAGAAAGTAGTTTTCTAACGGTGCTATGTTTTCATCGTATATGACGAGACTTTCCGTTATACATAACACTCCCTGCCCGTCTTATTGCATCCTCACTATCGCAATGTATGCAAATAGGAGCCAAAGGTTTTGGCCAGAACATAATGTCTTCTAAGAAATTTCGAAGCCATTCAGCTTCTTCTCCGGCTTTATCCAAAGCTATAAACTCTGATTCCATTGTAGAACGAGCGATGCATGTTTGTTTGGAAGACTTCCAAGATATTACTCCTCCACCAACAGTAAAAACATATCCACTTGTGGACTTTGTTTTTGTTGAGCCGGTTATCCAATTTGCATCACTATATCCTTCGATAACCGCAAGATATTTATTGTAGTGCAAAGCGTAGTCTTGGGTATATTCCAAATATCCCAGAACTCGTTTCATTGCCACTCAGTGATGTTTGTTGGGAATACTTGTGAATCGACTAAGTTTATTTATTGCACAAGCTATATTAGGTTGTGTACAGTTCATGATGTATATTAAGCTTCCCAACACACGAGCATACTCCAATTGAGACGTACTTTCACCTTTATTCTTTATAAGATGATGATTTAAGTCAATTGGAGTTCTTGCACTTCTAAATTCCAAGTGTTTGAATTTTTCAAGAACCATTTTCATGTAATGTGATTGAGACAAAGCTAGATCTTGAGGAGTCCTCTTGATTTTAATTCCTCGAATTACATCGGCAACTCTTAAGTCTTTCATATCAAACTTACTAGCAAACATGCGCTTAGTAGCTTGAATGTCGGAAACGTCTTTGCTCATTATTAGCGTATCGTCAACATATAAGCAAACAATGACTATATGATTTGGAACGTTCTTAATGTAAACACATGTATCACATTCATTAATCTTAAAGCCATTTGACAACATTGTTTGGTCAAATTTCGCATGCCATTGCTTGGGTGCTTGTTTTAGTCCATAAAAGGACTTAACAAGTCGACACACCTTCTTTTCTTTTCCCGGAACCACAAACCCTTCAGGTTTTTCCATGTAAATTTCTTCCTCTAAATCACCATTTAAGAAGGTTATTTTTACATCCATTTGATAGAAAAAAAAGATCATACAATGCGACTAACGATATTAGCATCCGAATGGATGTAATTCTTGTTACCGGCGAGTATGTGTCAAAATAGTCAAGACCTTCTCGCTGTTTAAATCCTTTGACAACAAGTCTTGCCTTGTATTTGTCAATAGTACCGCCGTCTTTCATTTTCTTCTTGAAAATCCATTTAGAACCCAATATTTTGTTACCTGGAGGAAGGTCAACCAATTCCC
>MU684765.1:6341-18209 GCA_026770625.1 Nicotiana glauca
ATATATTAGATGGGATTGGCCCGGGCTTGAGGATATAACCTATTTTTAGGGAGAAATTTAAAAATAGCCAGATTTATAATTGGTCGTTCAAAAATAGTCCAGTTTCAAAAGTAATCGAAATTTAGCCACTTTTTATGTAAAGATAAATTTGAGCAAAAATACTGTTCAAAACCCGGAAAATACGCAGTATATTATACTGGAGTTCCAGCATAAGTATGCTTGAACTCCAACGTATTATACTAGAGTTCCAGGATAAGTATGCTGGAACTCCAGCATAATATGATGGAGTTCCAGGATAAGTATGCTGGAACTACAGTATAATATATTGGAGTTCCAGCAAGTATAATTGTCCAGTATAGGAGTTTGGAGCACCGGTGCTCCAGTCTCCAGTATATTATACTGGAGTCAGCAAAGTATATCGGTCCAGCATAATATGCTGGAGTTCATACACAGGTGCACCGAACTCCAGTATATTATACTGGATCTATCTCTATTGTAGCAAAATAATGACTATTTTTCATTAACTTCGTAAACGCTGGCTATTTTTGAATGGCCAGTCAAAAAACTGGCTATATCGTGCTATTTTTACGTATTTTTACCTGCTCAAGCAGTAAATGTGCTAATACCACGGTGGATATAAATAGAGAAAATCTTATTTTATACTCATTAATCCTAAACTATTTACCATTTAATGGCCAGACCCAAACTATTTACTACTCTTATCCATAGGACTCAAACTATTTACCCGGTATTTTCCTTGCCAGCCATCTTTCTTTCTTCTATCGTCCAGTTTATGCATTAGAAAAGTGCTCTTTTATTGAAATTTTATGACAGATGTTTTCAAGAATTCAACATTTTAAGTAGAGTAGATAGATATTCACCCATTTTGCTTCCAACTCGTGAGATACCTACTCATTTATGGACTCTGATTATTATAGCCTTAAAGACAGAGACAGAGGCATGCTTAACTCTGTAGGAAGTATAAAATTTTTGAAAGAATGAAGTGCAGGGACAACAGTGAACGTGACAAATGAAGAAATCATTGATATTTCAATTTAGATTGCTTGATTGTTAGTTGCTCACCCTTAGAGTTTAGATTTCATTTTTCTATTTTTAGAGTTTAGTACTTTCGGTAAAACTTGACTGCATTTACAAATTCCCTTAGGAATCTGATTATCCATTCAGCTGCGAAACCCCTTCCCCTACTCGTATTTTTTTTTATCACTTTCTTGTTTTTCCCCTCCTTTTTTATTTATTAAGTTTGTCCTTTTGTGTCTGATGAGTGCGAAAAATCGTAGTATGAAACTTATATCCATAAATTTATTTTTGTTCTTTTATGTTAAGAAAGTTATACAAATTGCAATTATTATTTATTAACTTAACTATATTCAAAGTGGGTGTTGTTACATATTGCTTACAGTACTTTCTGCAAGTTCATACTGAAATTTGATAGCATTTGGAGTTGATTTAAGGTGATTGAGATTGAAATTTTCAGTTGAAAATCGAAGAACAACACAACTACAGTATACTGCTACGGTATACAGTATGTTGTATGAGTATATAGCTATATTGCAACAGTATACTATAGTTTACAATATACTACAACGGTATATTGTAATAATCAAAGAAGAACATAGTTACCTTACAGTATACTGCTACAATATATAATATACTATTATAGTATACAATATATTATTATAATATACTATAATAATAGGCAATATACTGTAACAGTATATTGTAAAAGTATATAATATATTATAATTTTATACTTATTACACGTAAATTCACTTGACTTTTCCCTTTTAATATGCTTTAAGCTTTTACCCAGCGTGAAGGGCAAATTGAAAATGCAAGAAAAATATTATAGTATGATATATAATATAACAGTATACTCTTACATTTAGATCCTTTTAAATGATATTATTTTAGTTCAATAATTGAATTAAATTTTTTTAACTCTTTGCTTACAATTGTATTCCATGTTGGTATAGCTATATACTATACTGGTATCATATGTTAGTTAATATTATTTTGGTTGTATTAGCTACATTTAATTGATACACAATTTGATTTTTTTAGTAATAACATAAAAAAAGAATAATAAGAAAATAGTGAAAACAGTAAATGAAATTAGATTATGAAGAGAAAAGGAAGTTAAATGAAATTAGAAAAGTAAAAAAAGAAGAAGAAGAAAACGAGAAAAAAGAAAAGAAGAAAAGAAAGAAAAAAAAAGCATAGAAATAAGAAAGAATTGGAGAATAAAGAAAAAATTCCCCACAAAACCTACTATGGATAGGAAATGTAATTAGTTTATGAGTAGAAAAATAAATGGGTAGACAAGAGTAAATAATTTTATTTTTGTGGGTAACTGTGTCAAAACCCCATATAGATATTCCTATGGCTGAACAATAATATTGGGGGCGACCTTTGTACAATAGAGAAAAAAATTCCAACATAGTTAATTCATCATTTACATTCTATAATTCACTTTACAATGCCAACAAACTTAACCATGGAAATTCAAAAGCTACACGTATTTGTACTCATCTGGAGAGCATCTGGAAAAGGTATAATGTACCAAATCTAATTCCAATATATCTCCACTCTCCTGTATTCCAACGTAAAGAATTCACGTAAATCGTTTGCCAAAAAAAACTCTTGTTCTGAAAAGCAGATATTGTACACATCAATATGGCGAAGCTTTGAGATATAACAGCTAATAACAGCATCATAGGTGCAACATATGTATTCGGGGATAAGCAGATTATAAGTCAGAAAAGTGTGTTCGGACGTTAGAAGTTAGGAACCAGCGTTACCCTTCTATCAGTAATATTTACTCTTGTAAAAAGTGAGATTCTATTTGGATTAAGTCGTACCTTATCTAAGTTCTAAGTTAAACATCTAAGTAAGACACAAGATATATTTTATAGACTGAATTTCTAACATAGATATTTCTTTGTCATAACTTTGGGACAACAGACATAAATACAAATAAGGACAGTTTCTCTCTGTATTGGCTACTGTTATCACTTTCCGCCACAAGAAACATTTCCAAAATTTGATCAGGAAAATCTAGGGAGCCAGGCGCAGGTAATTCGCTTAGTTAAGAAGAAAATGATTAAGGCTATAAGCTTCATCTAATCATTGTACTGCTTCCCTTTTTTCTCACAACTCAATATGATACCAGAAAAAGAGTATACAACAGGCAGATAGCGACATAAATTAAACTATTATTCTGATCATCTCATATTCTCATTAACTTACTGCTTATGTACAATTTTGCTAATTTTACTACCACGAGAAAGACAAATACTATTTTTTTAGTCAAATGCATTATCTGTTCTAACAATAGCCTCATCCTCTCTCTTGGAGTAGAAGGAGAAAATAATATTGAAATATCTTACTCATAATTTTTCACTTTAACGTTTTGTTTTCTTCTTTTCCAGATTGATCATAAATTGCAGTTACAATAAGTTTGACAGTTCAAGCGAGACAAACTTGATTGTTAATTCTACATTACTTGAGTTGATTGTTTTTATTTATTAGCAACAATATAAAATAAAGTCAAAGTTGCAACATATTCTCAGTAGATACTCATGATCTCGTAACATAGATCCTTCCAAATTAAAATTACCTCAGTACGCAGAAGAATCAGTCGCTATCAATGTTATACACATAATAATACATTAATAAGAAACTGAGTAAGATTAAGCAGATAATGATCATCACTAAAGAGTGAAAATTCATCATAAAGCGCATTACCAAATAAAAAAATAAAAAAGAACAAAGTTATCTGTAAAGCAGAGAGCCAAAGCAGAGAACGTAGCATGAACTAAGGTGTTCTGATTTTTGTTTTGTTTTAGTTCCATTATTTTATTAAATGTGATAGGCTATCTTGTAAGTTCATAACTTAGCCAAATATATTATTTGATTATTCGCGTTGAAGAGATATATTTTTTTAGTTGATTCAATACAGTATGTTATGGAATTCTGTCCAAAATTTTATTTTGGTTTTACCTCACCCATCACAATTCTTGGACAACCCCATAATATTTGATAGCCACAAGTTGAACTTCTAATATAGTGAATGTATTATTCTCTTTTTGGTCTACGTGTTTTTATCTATCAAGTTGTTCTATTTTTTACGTTTCCAGTCTACGTATTTTTAACTACCAACTTGATCTCTTAGGAAGACAAAAACTGAATTAAAAAATTAGTCCAATACAAAAATAGCAAAAGAAGTTAAATATCATATAAATATGCCAAAGCCCCAAAAATCTTGAGTAACACTCCTACAAAACTTAGTTCCCTATATTTTTTATCACCACTCCACAAGATATAAGATGAAGAGGTAAAGCACATATATTTCTGCAAATGAAGCATTACTAATTATTTGTCATAGCTTCCTTTGATAAGACCCAATTAATTGCCAAATAAGTTGACAGAGAACAACGCTGATAAATAAAGCAGCTTAAAAATGGAGTAGACACAAGGTCTTCAAATGTAAGTTTTTGATCCTTACGTTATGTATGACCAAATAGAACATTCTATCACCCAACCGCCCCTCAATTCTGATAAAACCCTATATTTATAAATATCCAATTCATGATTTCATTGGGAAAAAGTTGAAAATTTGACAAAAAATACCCTAAAAATAGAAGGAGAAATTGTGCAACTAGTGAATCGAACATCAATTTCATTTCTTCTAGTTTTTCCTCGGTGAACGTGCTACAAAAGAATTCGTTTTGACTTTAAACTGATCAAAAATATTTTAAGCGGATAACCAGTTGTAGTGTTAAGAGAAACTGGCACCTCATAGCTAAAGCAAATCGCTGATTCATAAAATAATTGAGATTGAATAATTCTATATGTTAATACTTTAGTTATGGAGTTTAAATCGTTATTAACATGGATATGTTATGAGAAAATTATCGGTCTGCCTGAAAATCTTGAAAAAATTTAAATATGTAACCTTGAAAATATATGGAAGAGTTTCTTATTTCAAATATGCCTCATTGGCTTTTTCCCCCCAATAATGTACATAAAGGATCTAATGTCTGGCATATGCAGCAAAACCATAGGACAAAAGAATTCTTTTATCTACTTTGAGGTCGGATTCTGATTCGTCAAATTTTTTTTCTCCATAATCCATTCACAAGTTCTTTTACATTTCATGCCAAAATCAAATAAAAATATTTATGACTAACCAATACCTTCAATAGCAAATTCGCTTGCACTGCCAAATTTACTATTAACACCCAATAACTCCAGTAATATCTAACACCTAGAGTTCTTAAGTTATCCATAAAACTCATGATTATCGTCCCCAAATATGCTCAGTGGACTAAATCAAACTATAAAATATTTACCTTGGGATGGTTAAGTAATTGGATTTGGCAATTTCACAAATACATAGCAGGCCAACTGAAAACAAAGTTGACCAAAAGGAAAAAATTGAGATATAGCTAACAATTGGTTTTAAACCCGAAGTAACGTATGAACAAAGCAGAGTGGTAAGAGTAAGAAATACCGTTCAAGTCTGTGACCCAGATTTCTTACATAAGAACCTTCGATTAATCGTTGACGTCAAAATCGATAAACTTGAGATAAAATGAAATTTGAAGATGAAACAGAGAAAGAAACATGATGAACAAGATGAAAATTAGAATTGTGTCTCAAATGTAAGAAAGTCACAGACTCATTTATTCTGAAATCCCCAATATAAAAATGACAAAACCTTCAAATACAAACAAAGATAGAAAATTGTCAGATAGTTGGCGGAAATCCTAGTTTCTTTTCAAGCTGTTCTTTGAGTTTCACAAACAATAAAAATTTGAACAACAAACTAAGAAGAACCATGAAACAAAATAATCAGATAGAATAGTAAAACTAACCTTTCAGCCATATGATTATCTTGGTGGAGCAAATGTGAAAAACTCAGTAAAAACCTTAATTTTCAGTCAAAAATATTACTTTATATTCCAGAAATTGGGATGCAATTTATGAAAGCAAAAAAGCACCGTAAAAATCACAAGGGTTAAGCGAGTAAGAAGGAAAAGATGGGCGAATTTTGCAGAAAGCAAGATGGTGAAGCAGAGCAAGATTATGGTATTACGATAAAGCAGAGCAAAATTAAGCGGTGACAGTGGATTGCGAAATTACCTAAGTAGTCTTTCCTAAACAACACAAATCAATTAGTGTAGGGACACAACAGGAATTTTGCCTAATATAGGGCACTGCAAATATGAAATCGCCCTCCGTCGACAAGCAGGGATGTCGACGGAGAGCAGATTGTGCGCTCTTCTACCCGACGGGGGCGATATATAAGGAAGTTTTTCCAATTAAAGTGACATTATTCGAAAGGGGATTATTTATTTAATCAGAGTCGCCACTTGAAATAAATTTTGGTGTCCCAAGTCACCGATTTATTTTAAATCCCAAATCGAGGAAATTTCGACTTTCCTTTTGAAGTCTGCAAACTAGAAATTCTGAATAAGGAATTCTGTTAACCCGAGGGAAGGTGTTAGGAATTTCCGGGTTCCGTGGTTGTCACGATCCAAATTTCCAAACCCAGTCGTGATGGCGCCTCTCGTGAAGACAAGACCAGCCAGACCATCTCAGAACACCACTTAAAGTAGTTAATCTGTTATATAGCAGTTCGAATATGAATTTATGATACTAATCAATATGAATACAACCCAATACAGCCCGACCGGGGTGTCACAAGTCACGAGCATCTAGGATGATCCTTATTACAATTTAAAATATATAATACATAGAGTAAAATCTGGAAAATAAGAAGGAGAAGAATCTCGGTGTCGCGAACGCCGGCGGTCAGCTTGCTTAGCTATGATAGCAATACCTTCAATCCGCTACTAACCCGTTACCGGGTGAAACAGTACCTGCAACTGCACGCGAGGTGCAGGGAGTAAAGTGAGTACTTCCAACTCAGTGGTAATAAGAGAGAATAATATCTGAGCGATAAGAAAACACGTATGGGCACAACAAAATGCTATAAAGACAGTACAACAATTTGAGAAAGATAGTAAAACCGTAACATCGAGAAAATTCTTTAGAAAATCTCCAGCTCAGTTAAAAATCTCTTTTGAAAGTATGCCTTTTCAACAGTTGCAAAAATAGGTTTCAACAAGTAGGAAATAGTCAGAAACCTGCCCCTCGGGCTCAGAATCAACCTCTCAGTGCAGTATCAGCCCCGCAGGCTCACTCCCAACTCACCAAGTACCACCTCAGCCATTTCGGGCTCAGCACTCCCCACTCACCAAACATAATATCAGCCTTTCGGGCTCAGCACTCCATAACACGTAACACCAGAGTATCTGGTCAACAAGGCAAGTAATAATATGTATGCCAATGATATATGAGTGCTAAATGTCATGTCACGTAGTACAAACAGGAGTGGGTGCATGAATGTAATGCAATACATATGATCGCTACGGTGCGTAGCCCGATCCATGGGTACCCTGCGCTCACTGGGGGTGTTTACAGACTCCGGAGGGGCTCCTACAACCCAAGCGCAATAATACTGCAACGTGCAGTCTGATCCACATAACATATCACTGCGGCGTACAGTACAATCCATATAATATATTACTGCGGCGTGCAGTCTGATCCATGCAATATGCTACTCCGGCGTGCAGTTTGATCCATGCAATATGCTACTGCGGCGTGCAGTCCGATCCATGCAATATGCTACTGCGGCGTGCAGTCCGATCCATGCAATATGCTACTGCGGCGTGCAGTCCGATCCATGCATGTATATGCATATGCACACATAATACTCGAGGACTGAAAGCCTCCTCACATCACTCCTCCTGCCCTCACATATGGCCCTTGGCCTCAATCAGTCCAACAATGGTCAAAAAGCCCATCGGGCATCAGTAAAATAATAATACTCAGCTCAAATGATAGTTCAAATATCGTTTAAAACTCCAAGTTTGAGTAAAATATAGTTGAGTTCATAAAATAGTGTAAATCACACGGACCGAGTTCAAATCATAATTCAAATAGTGAGGGAAAACAGTGATGATAGTTCATAAAGAGTTCAAACAATCGGCAATAAGCCCCAAGTATGGCAATGAGAGTAGGTCATAATGATAACAATAAATCATTTGCAAATACGCGATAAAAACCAACAACCGGGACTGACCAAGTCACGATCTGCAAAGGTGCTCTACCCCACGCTCAGGTCCAGCGTGCAAGTCACCACAATACAACACTAAGATGTGCAAATCCGGGGTTTCAAACCCTCAGGATATCATTCCCAAGTATTACTCACCTCGAACCGGCGTAATCTCAAGCCCGCGACGCCTTTGTCCCTCAAATTGGCCTCCACGCGCGTCGAAACTAGCCAAAAAAAATAGAGCGAATACATCACAATATGCAAATGGGACAATACCCAATCGAAAACAATCGAAATATAACAAAATCTCGAAACTAGCAAAACCCGAGTCATGGGCCCGTTTCTCGAAAAAATACGAAATTTATATTTCCGAAATCCTCATCTCGCCACGAGTCCGTACATACCAAGAACTCCCAAATCGGACCACAAATGGCCTCTCAAATCCTAAATTTAGTGTTTTTGCTCCAAGCCCTAATTTTTTAGAATTTTGCTACATTTTTATGAATTCCATGGATGATTCTTCAATAAAAATATGTATTTAACTCATAAGACTTACCTCCAACGATTATCAGTCGAAACCCCTTCAATTCCCGTCCAAAAGCTCTCAAGTTTTGCTAAAAAATGGTGGAATTATGTTTGGTTCACGGATGAAATGTCACTATAAAACCTTTCTGCCCAGGCCTATTTCCGCTTCAGCGATACAAATGTCGCTTATGCGACTTCAACTTCTGCGGTATTTTTCCGCTTCTGCATTTTCCTTCATTTTTCCCAGGACCGCTTCTGCGGTCCATTTTTTGCAAAAGCGACCCCGCTTCTGTGGCCTTCTTACCGCATCTGCGGTTTCCATAAAGTCGCCCAGGACCGCTTCTGCGATGATCGCTTATGCGGAACTTAGTCCGCTTCTGCGGGAAAATGCCAAACGACCACTTTTCGCTTCCGCGAGTTCCCATTCGCTTCTGCGGAACCGCTTCTGCGGTCCATTTCCGCAGAAGCGAAAATGCCAGACACCAGAACCCTTCAGCAGTCTCCAACTCCAAATTTTTTCCGTTAGCCATCCGAAATCACCCCGAAGCCCCCGGGACCTCAACCAAAAATACCAATATATCCTATAACATTATTCAAACTTGTTCCAATCATCAAAACACTATCGTTAACATCAAAATCATCAAATTTCTCCAAATCAAAGCCTAAGTTCTTCAAGAACTTTCGAAATGCACTTTCGATCAAAAACCCGACCAAACGACGTCCGAATGACCTGAAAATTTGCAGACATATCCAAAATCACCTAACGAAGCTACTGCAACTCTCGAAATTCTATTTCGACTCCCGGATCAAAATATCACCTATCAACCGGAAATCGCCAAAATACTAACTTCGCCAAAATAGGCTAACTTCTTCACTGGACCTCCAAAATTATTTCCGATTGCGCTCCTAAGCCTTAAATCATCACCCGGAGCTATCTGAATCATCAGAATTTAATTACGAGCCCTCTAACTCACAAGTCAACATCCAGTTGACTTTTTCCAATTTAAGTCTTCTTAAAAGAGACTAAGTGTCTCATTTCTTATCAAAGTTTACTCCAATTAAATTTTAACACACTTAATCTAGATAATGAAACATAAAGCAATACCATAAGGGGAAAACGGGGCGGTAACTCACGTGACGACGGGTCGGATCATCACAGTGGTTCTAGCACGGTCGCTTAGTGATTATTACTTGGCTTAAATTGTTTGACTACGCACTTTTAAGACCTATGTGCAATTATCTTTTATCGCTTGATTTATTCGTAATTAAAGAATTGAGTTACACGTACATATACTCTTTTCTTTTGGCGCGTCAAAAATCATGTCACGCGTACGTGTCCACAATTAATCACGCTTTATTAATTATTAAGAAAGTTTTGTTGAAGTTGCGCGAACGCATCCCTCAGGTTACTTTTTAGAATTAAGTTCGCAATTATGTTATGTGAACGTATACATAATCACCATACTGGTCTAAGTCGAGCCTAAAGCAAACTACGAGTATATCAAGTGATAAAAACATTAAATGAGAGCAATAAAATATCCAAGTTCCAAATTCTCGTTACTATATTCAGGCCTTCATAATCACAATTACCCCAATGATCCAATTGGTCAATGAATTTACTACCCCAATTGTCCCTAACATTGTAACACCATTCTAAAGTCAAAATTATTATTCCACCACTATATAATAATCCAAATTTTTCTAGCGTCGAAATCAACTAAATAGCTTGTTAATAACCAACTAAAATGAACTGACAACGTGAAAATAGCTTACTACTACTATTACATAAATTAAATCCTACTAAAAAAACATCAGAGAGGGTAATTAAATAGGAACTGGAAATCAACTAAGGAGCTAGAAATAATAAACGAAAGGGACTAGATTTTTTTTTTAAATACTATAGTCATGCCAAGAAGCACATAAAAAACTTTAGCCAACTAAAGTTACAGTCAAAATCATTTTCTAATTTAACCAAAAGCCAACTGATTCTCTCAAAAGAGTATGGTCCACTCTATTTAAAATTCACCATTCTTGTTCTCTCTTAAATATCAAGACACACCCACATCCATTACTTTTTCACCTTAGCCCACCCAAGCTCTCTTTTAAATTTGAACGACCAAATCATCTCAGCACTTTCATGGCTAAGCAAATGGAACATTAAACCAACGAAAAAACCCAAAAGCTAACATGGAAAACAAACTATTTCTGTGTTGAAATTCAAGTATCAAAGAAAAGAGCTTAACAACTGAGAACTGAGAAGATTTTAGCACATTTATCATCTACAAATTCTTCACAATAAACGTTAAAAAAAAAAAAAACTTAAGAGCAGCAAAAGATGGACCTTTCAAGATGCTTTACACGGCAAAGTTTGGCTAAACGAGAACCTCGACCAAAATCCACGAACAGAGCCCGAACTCAACCTCGACGACTCAACTTTGGAGCTGCTATTTTGTGCACAAAAGGAAACTGTTTTTGCCACTGATTCTGGAGCTTTAAGGCGGCATCCATGATGGCGGACGGAGCTGCTCGTGTGTCGGCTTTCATGGTTGTGCTTTAAGTAGGAGATGAAGCTATTTTCGGACTGATGACGTCCGAGATGACTGTATTTTTGTGAAGAAGAAGATAAGGGTCCTTGGTTTGGTTAAGGAGAAGCCATGGAATTTTTGGCTCTTGTAGGGGTGGGGTATTTTTGTGCAAAACGGCGGATGGTTAGGCGTTAGATACTGTTATAAAGGGTAGAGATTAAGTTAGGGGTACGCTCCTACGAATTATGGGCTAGTAAATTGAGCAAAAAACTAATAAAATGGACTACAAGATTTATAAAGACGAGATAAACCAACCCAAAACTAATTCCTCCTTCTAAAATTACATACAATTATAATATAAAATATAAAACTAATTTTAATTAATTGAACTAAACTTTATTAAAACATGAAACTATTTTTGTATTTTCAAGATTGTATATAAAAATAAAAATAAGATACTATTTTGGTATATTTTTTATTTAAATTATGAAATAGGCGTAAACTAAAATATTTTTATAATTTTTATTTTTTTTTGTGACGAAATAAAGTAAAAAAAGTTAAAATTAGTTGAAATAACTATATTAAACCTAAACTAAATATTTACGTGCTAAAATATGAAAAATCTTGGGGAGGGTCAAAAATCACAAAAAAAAAAAATGAAAATTATAAAAAAAT
>MU684765.1:23820-54206 GCA_026770625.1 Nicotiana glauca
TATATATATATATATATATATATATATATATATATATATATATATCCCTTTATTCTTTTAAGAAGGTCGCTCCGCAAGTGTTGATAATTCTCCCCACTTCCATTAATCCTGCTCGGGAAAGGGTCATACAGTTTTTCGCCTTGAAAAGAAGAGTGGACTCTTTGATTTCCATTTTGGTGGGTCTTCCTAAAAAATAATAAGGTCGAATATTCAAATAGGTCGGGGCAGTGTTAAGAGTTTTCCAGGATCTCCCCCACCCCCCTGGATGAGAATCCTTAAGACACCGCTCCCATTGAGTTGGAGGATTAGGGATCGGAGTCCCTAGGATTTGAATCAGCAAAATAGGTTTTTGGGGACTAAATTTTGGAGTCCCTGCTTTGGAATCAGCGAGAGGCAAACCTCTTTCTTAGATCGAGAAAAAGGGGTAGTTATGGTCAAGCCCTCCGAGAGACCTTCCTATCTTCATCCACTGTATACTTTTGTTCTGCCCCTACCCCTTACTAACTCTTCAACGAGCGTCGATGTTCGTCCGATTCTGATTAATGTTCACGTAGGGGTCAACCTTCTGAGCTATTTGGGAGATGGGAAGGCATGGTTGGAAATATTGATAGGCCCCTTGGAGGGGGGAGTTGTCTACCTAATCCGGAATCACGCTGGATGATGATATACTTCACCATACCCTCTAGGTAGTGCCTTTAATTTCCAGTTCCTTGATCTTTCTGCTATCTTCGCTTACAAGGTTAAGTTGTTTCTATGTAGATGAATTTGATCTCGACCTGGATCAAAGTAAGGTTCTTTTTCTATGAAAGAAACATAGAGAGATTGAGGCAACATGCCAATGACTAAGATGCGCATTGTAAAGCGGCTCTTTCAGATAAGAAGACCTGTGAGATGTTTGCCTGCCTACAAAAGGACGAGCTAGAGGAGCTGAGGAAGAAGGTTGAGAAGTTGGGAGCATCGTTGGCCGAGAAGGAGGCGCAAACAAACTTATTGACCGAAGAGAATGCCACTTTGTCTTATGACCTGGTTTGGGACAAGTTGCGTGCATTGTATCTTGAGGACAACCTTAGTTCATGGAAGGATTCTACCGATGCCTAATAGAGTAAGGATGCGAGGCTATGAGGAGATAGGGACGACGTGGCCCGAGAACTGGATCAGTTGAAGCTGCAATCAGAGTTGACACATAACATTATTTTTCTTAAGTCCAAGCTATCTACATTGGAGGATGTTTGTGCAGGGATTCTTGATTTGGAGGACAAGATAAAGAATACAAGTCAGGTCGTGGATGAGGCTGAATTCGATATAAATGCGTCATCTTTCGGAGGGGGTTCCCGGGGGATGATGAATTTTCTGGCCCTTCAGAAGGAGGTGGAAAAAAACCTTCGAGTTCGTGCCCTGGCCCTTCGACCCCTCGGGATAGATACCTCGGCCCACAGTCCCCATGTGAGGACCACCGAGGGTGTGGTTTAATGTGTAAGAGTCTTAAGTTGTTGCCTAATTGGCCAAGTTATGTCCCCCCTTCCCCCCTTTTTCTGTTTGTTCTATTTGAGGTTATACCTCAGCCTTATAATAAACTATGCATTAATGAAGAGTATTTTTACCTTTAATCTTTTCATGACAAATGCAATTCCGAATTACATTTAACCATGCCTTTTTGAGCTTTGAAGAGTCTTATCATAGTCCCGAGAAAGCACACGCAATGCTTATACGATGTCGACTTTGCATAGCTACCAGGATATATGTTCGGTGTTTGCAGCTTTCGAGATGGGTTTGTCATTTCTCGGGAAGGATAACTTGAAAAGGCACGTCATTCTGTCAGACGTCCTTTCAAGTACTTGACGTTTGGCGTCGCACCTATTTAATACAACCAATACATGGTCGTACCCAATCGTAATTATTGTTTGGGGGATGTATAAAAGGAGGGAGGTGGCTCATTGCTTGTCCTCTCATCTCTTCTAGCCTTCAGTTTTGAAATTTCTTCTAAATCCCGATTATCTTTTCCCTAACAACTCAAACACTTTTTCCATAAAATAAAATCTCATGTTTGCCTAATGGATTCTCACAATAAGTTCTCCTTAGTCACCTTATGTATCTACTTCCGATGTACGGGAGGAAGCTTCGCACCACGCCGACATAGAAAAGACAATAGTGTGCACTGCCCCACCGCCGAAAATGAGGAGGACCGCCAAAAAGGTGGATTCAGTTTCTCATACAGAGAGGACAGTTGTCACGACCCAAAACTAACACGGTCGTGATGGCGCCTATCATGGAACTAGGCAAGCTGCCACACTCCCAAACAATTTGATATTTCATTAAAATATAGATAATAGCCTTTTTCATACTGAAATTTTGTAAATAAAAAGGATTAATTCAAAAACCAAAAATACGGAAATAAAAGTCCGACCTCGGGTGTCACTAAGTCATGAGCAAATACTATAACTATTTTGAGATATAACAAGACTAACACGGTTTGAGAGTAGCCAAAATACACTAAAAGGAGGATAAAGACAGGACTGCGATCGCCAGGCAGCTACCTAGCTATCTCCGATGAAATTCCGTGACTGGAACAGTCAAAATCCGCTATTGTGCCTTGAGATACCTGGATCTGCACACAAGGTGCAGGGGGTAACTTGACTACACCAACTCATTAGATAACAAGTCCAAACTATGGACTGATGGGTAGTGACGAAACTAAACCTCAACAGGTAAAACACAATCAAACTGTACAATTAAGTAGGCATGCTTGCAATTCAAGTATTCAGCTCAACAATAAAGTAAATATCAATCTGAACGATATGAAGTATAAAGCTCAGCTAATCTCTACGTGCCAATGCACAAAATGCATGAAAATGTACCATTTACCTCCACTCTCAAGTGCTCAACCACTAAGTATTATATATGGCCATCCGGCCCAGGGAAGATACATCCCGGAATATATACACATCGCTAACAACAGTCACTCAGTGCGAGGAAGGCCATTCCAACCCTACGGAGAAGATCCATCTCCAGGTATAAATACTTCGGACAAGATCCATGTCCAGGGAAGATCCATCACTCAAAATATCAACTGCGCTCACTGGGGGTGTGTTACAGACTCCGGAGGGGCTCCTACAGCCCAAGCGCTATCATAATCGTCAACATAACCGCTGCGGCGTGCAACCCAATCCCATAAACTGTCACTCATAATCAGGATCTTGGCCTCACTCAGTCATCATTCTCCAGTCTCACACACGGGCTCACAATGCCATGAAACTAGCAGGAAACAATGGTATGATGTGCCAACATAATAACAACAGAAACTGAGACATGATATGATATGCATGGATAAGACTGAGTACAAAATATCATTGAAACTAATGAGATGACAGCAATGAATGACCACTCGGGTCTCAACAGTATCGGTGAGAAGCCCTGGCATGATTTACAACTCATTTACTTATCACATAATAGAAACACGAATATCAGCAAGAAAGAGTCACTAAACAGTGCCATAGAATGAACCAAGCCACATTTCTCATGGTGCATGCCTACACGCTTGTCACTTGGCATTTGCGCCCTCTTAGTACTAATCAACACATTGTTCGGGGTTTCGAACTCTCATAACCAAGTTTGGAAGCATTACTTACCTCAAACCAAGTCAAATCCTACTCCACGACGCCCTTGCCTCTGGAATCGGCCTCCAAATGTCCTGAATCTAACCAAAAGCAATACGATGCAGTCAATATAGGCCAAGGAACAAATTCCACACGAAAAACTATCAATTTTGACCAAAATACTAATATTCACCCAAAACAGGCCCCTCGGGCCCACATCTCGAAATTTGACAAAAATCATAAAACTAAAAAGCCCTTTCACTTACGAGTCTATCCATACCAAATTCGTCAAAATCCAACATCAAATTGTCCCTCAGATCCCTAAATCAAACTTTCCAATTCCCAAGCCATAACCCTTCATTTTTACCCCTAATCTTCATAAATTTCATGATTAAACAACGGTAAATCATCACATATACAAGTATTAGGGCTCAAGCCACTCACCTTGATGATAAACTTGAATTCCTCCTTAAAATCACTCACAAAAGCTCCAAGGCCGACTAAAAATGGTGGAAAATGAACTAAAATTCGCGAAGTCCACCTTATATACATTCTTCCTAGAACTTCCATATCTGCGGTCCTTATGTCGCTTCTGCGATGCCGCACCTGCGGAAAATCTATCGCTCAAATACGGTTCTCACTTAAATTTTAGAATCCACTTCTGCAGTCTAGTCCTCGCACCTGCGGTAACGCAGGTGTGCTCCACTAAACGCACCTGCGATTCCTACCTCCTCAGCCTTGGCCGCATCTGCGGCACTTTTTTCGCTTCTGCGGGATCGCACCTGCGGTCCCCACTCCGTAGGTGTGGTTATGACAGTTGAGTGAAATCTTCAACATTCCTCAATTTCCATCCTTGTTCCGTCAAACATCCAAAATCAACCCGAGGCCCTCTAGGCCTCTACCAAACATACCAACAAGTCACATATCAACATAGAACTTAGTCGAGCCTTTGGAACACAAAACAGCATCAAAGCACCAAATTACCCTCAAATTCAAGCTTAATAACTTCTAAACTTACAATTTTCGCAAACGATGCCAAAACCTATCAAATCACCTCCGAATGATCTAAAAATTTGCACACACATCACAAATGATACTACTGACCTACTCCAATTTTCAGAATCCCATTCCAACCCCAATATCAAATTTTTCCACTGCCGACCAAAATGGCCAAATTTCTAACTTTCACCAATTTAATCCTAATTTTACCACGGGCCTTCAAATCACATTTCGGACGCGCTCCTAAATCCAAAATCACCTAACGGAGCTAAAAGAACCAGAATTCACATCCGAGATTGTTTATACATAAGCCAACATTCGGTCAACTTTTCAAACTCAAACCTATCCAAAAGAGACCAAGTGTTTCAAATCCTCCCCGTACCCACTCCAGACCCGAACCAACTGACCCAACATACCATAATATAGCTGAAGAACACAAAAGGAAGCAGAAATGGGAAAATGAGGCTATAACTCTCGAAACGACCGGGCGGGTCGTTACAACAATTAGGGGTGTACAAAGGAAACCGACAAACCGCACCAACCCGATAATCTGAGTCAAACCGAGAAAAAAATCGACCATGGTTTGGTTTGATTTGGTTTGGTGTTGGAAGAAAAAACCGGACCATAATTGGTTTGGTTTGGTTTTAACNTTTCAAGGTTGGACTTAGAACTTGTAAAATATTTCAATAAGTTTTATAGCCATTAACATTAGTAAATTAAATAATGCTAACAAAAGCCCAAACCAAAATCAAATCAATACTAATGCTAACAAAAGACATTCAATTCAATACTATGAACGGGAATGTATTGAATATATATTTTTTTTCGCAATAATTTAGATAAAAATGCATAACCTATTTTTATTTTTTCTTTAGCGTTTAGTCATGTAATTAATAATCCCTTATTAGTCTACTTATTTTAGCATGATTTAGTACTTTTAGATTATGTTTATTTTTATTATGACTTTTTAATTAGGAATATTCATATTACATAATTTTATTAATTTTATTGTTAGAATATTTTAGGATAATGCCATGACATATCTCATATTTTGTACTTATTTTCTTGGAAAATACTTTATGTAGTTGTATCTTACTTGGATTAAAGATAAAATATTTTAAGCAAAATTTATATGTTTTGTTCTACGAAGATTTTACCGGAAAAAAATAATCCGAATAACCCGAAAACCCGAGCAAAATCGAGAGTGAAAAATCCGAGTTTTATTGGTTTGGTTTGGTCTTTAGATTTAATAACCCGACACAATTAGTTTGATTTGGTAATTATAAAATTCGAATCAACCCGACCTATGAAATCATTTTTCGTCAGGGACAATGACTTCAACGTCAAGAAAAAGTTGAAGGGGGATCGGAATGCTCCAGTTTTTCACTGCCTCACTCTTACCACCAATGAAATCATTTCTCGTGTTCAAAAGGATAGCAGGTAGGTGGATTGGACGGACCTTATCCTTGTTCTTCCCCGCGGTGGAGAAAGGTTAACCAGCCATCGTCCCGGATACTCATTTATAACCGCGCACCCTTTTTCCATAGGATTTCCCCTTCCCATCGATGACGTGGTTGACAAAATGTGTATTCGGTATAAATTGTGCTTGGCACAAATTTGCCCTTAGATCTAGAGGCTCATTATATGTCTCCACCACCTGGCCATGGGTGCAACTGTTGATTATGTTGAAGAGTGCATGTTTGACCAAACTTCGAAAAAAAATACTATTTTTTTTCAAAGTTAAAGTATTTGGCCAAGCTTTAAAAGAAAAAAATGCTTTTGGGTTGAAGCAGAAGCAATTTTAGAGAAGCAGAAAAAAAAATAGTTTCTCCCCAAAAGTACTTTTTTAAAAAATACTTTTGAGAAAAATATACTTAGAAACACTTTTTAAAAACTTGTTCAAACACTAATTGCTTCTCAAAAGTACTTTTCAAAGTAATTAGTTAAACCAAAACTGTTTTTTACCAAAAATACTTTTGAGAAAAAAACATTTCTCAAAATAAGCTTGGCCAAACATGCTATAAATTCGTTCCGCCTTCCATGTCTGGCACTAAATGTGCTAGTTGTCATACTTAAACGTGATCTATTGTCTTGCATGCCGGAAATGGAATGCTCTTTTATAAGTCAAGTTTTCTCAAATAGAAACGTCTTACATCAATAACATCTTCTATCTTGCAGTTACATAGTTTTTTGTTCAACTACTTTGTTTAGATGTTCAGTATGCATATTATTTGTTCTGTTTATAAGAGGAAGGTTGCAAACTGCATGCCATAGTGGTAAATACTTTGGTGTCATTCACCACTTAACTAGATTTTTGTGGATCTTGCTAGATACTTAGGTGACAGTAGTGTATGTGCGAGTTATATTTGCTTTGAATCTAAACGTCACTGTTCTATTTTGGTGCTCCTTAAACAAGCCTGTTATGGATCTTAGTGCAGACAAATTTACATAGTATAATTCATAAGTTAAGGGGTTATTTGGTCCAAAAATAAGTTATACTAGGATTATAATACAAGATTTATCATGCAATAAATGGTTTGGGTCTATTAATGGCTGAAATAAAGTGGAGAATGTTATATGGTGAATAACAATTTAGGATTTGTTACGTATAGATTGTCTACTTTAAGGTTATTTTTATGTTTATATGCTTTTTCTACGTGTGTTAATACACATATCCTTATTTTGCATTCTATCATGCGTAAACTAATACACTAATTCCAGCCAGGGGTAGCTCAATACTATTGAGGGCCTAAAGCCAAACGCCAAATTGAGGCCTTAATTTTTTTTTTTAAAAAAAAAAGAAAGAAGAAAAGAAGCTTTCATATATATTTTTTATTTGAAGTTTATTTTTCTTGCCTTTTGAGATGCAAAGTTATGAATAACTGTTTTACAATCAATTTCTTCTAACAATTCCTTTTCAACTGACAATATAGCTAATCCATTCAACCTCTCTTGAGACATTGTTGGTCTTAAATAAGATTTTATTTATTTTAATTTTGAAATACTTCTCTCCGCTGAGGCAACTGTTACAGAAACTGTTAACATTATTCTATAAGCAATATGTGCATTGGAAAGGAATCAAGTCTTTTTATCTGATTGAAGATATCAACTAGAGTATTATTATCTACTTGTACAATTTCTCGTAACTAGGGGTGTGCATTCGAATCGGTTTATCGATAAATCGAATCGATTATTTGTCATCGGTTCATCGATAAACGAAATCGAAAAAATCGAAACGTTATTGAAACGATAACGATAAGCATATGTCCAAATTGATAATCGATAAGTAATTATCGATAAGGGTCAAAATTGAATCGATAAATCGAATGCACACCCCTACTCGTAACACTTTCAACTCAGAAAATAAATCTAAACCATCAATATCAGATTGATTATTATGTTTTAAAGAACATTCAAGGTTAAGACAATATTTTTTTAAAATCTCATCATCTAGTGATCGTAATTTTTACCACTAAATAGGAAACCAAAAATATTTTCATAGGTTTCGAATTGTTCAAATCTATTTTGGAGAGAAAAAATAACTTGGTCTATTATGTATAAAAAGTAATCTACTCTAAAAGATTCTTCAAGATACCTTGTGATTTCGTTGTCAACATTCTCATCAAATTATTTCTTTCTATATATTACTCGTTTACTACGAAACTCAGGTTCTATATTCATTTCAGATGCAATTTCCTTAGCAGAAACCATAGCAGTTACAAATCCTTCTTCTCTATATTTTTGAAAAAAGGAAATCAAACCTCTTAATTGATCTATGGCAACATCAATATGCATATCTTTTGATTGTAAAGTTTTGCTAACTGAATTAACCGCAAATAATATATCATACCAAATAGTCATACCCAATAAAAACTCAAAATTTTCAAGCTCATATGTTGCTAAACAACGAGCTTCACTTTTGGTTTTTGGATCTTCACTAACTTATACTAATTTCAATAATGCATCTCTTATTTGTGGAGTTTGAAATCTTATTGCTTTAATACTTTCAATACGACTTTCCCATCGTGTTTGTGACAATGATTTAAGAGTTAGACTAGGCACACTATCTTTTAAAATTTTTCATCGTTTAGTAGAACAAGAAAATAGTGAATATATTTGTTGAACCACTCCAAAGAATGATATAACTTTTATGCAAGAATTAGCCATGTCACAAAGTACTACATTTAAATTATGACAACCACATGGTGTATAAAATGACCTAGGATTTATATCTAGAAGTCTTTTTTTGCAATCCTTGGTGTTTTCCTTTCATATTGGATCCATTATCATATCCTTGTCCTCTTAGATTATCAATATCAAGTCCAATATTTTTTATCTCATCTATAATAACTTCAAAAAGACCTTTTCCACTTGTATCATCGACTTTTAAGAATTCTAAAAAAATATTAAGTAATTTTTATTGGAGTTGCTGAAATGTCCACACTTTGCAATATTAAAGACATTTGGTCTTGATGACTTGTGTCTGGAGTGCAATCAAGTATGATTGAGAAATACTTTATTTCTATAATTTTGTAATAATTTTATTCTTAATTTCACTTGCCAACAAATTTATCAATTCATTTTGAATATTATGTCCAAGATAATGATTATGAATTTCATCATGTTTAATTCGTCGAATATGCTCTTGTATGATCGGATCAAATTCTGCAATCATTTCAATTAGACTTAAAAATTTTCCGTTGCTTTCTTGATAGATCTTCTCATTTTTCCCTCTAAATGCCAAATTATTTTTTCCAAGAGTTTTTATCACGACAATAATTCTTGACAATACATTTTTCCAATGCTCTCTATCTCTATCGATTTGATCTTGAACATCTTTATCAATTGTTTTATTTTCCTGCAATCTCAATTCTAAATCAAGTCAAGCACCCATATTAATAATATGCTCATTTGATGTTTCATGAGCTTTAAGCTTGGCACTAAGGTTTCTCCAATCTCTACAACCTTCATTCGCTAGTTTACTGTTACTAATACTAGAAGTTGTATTAAACAATTTACAACAAAAACAAAATACTTATCCAAGTCTTTAGAATAAACTAACTATTTTCTTTCATGTCTTTCACCATTTGATAATTTTTTAAAATAATGGGTATTGGAAAAATGTCTTAACAAATTATCATTTGGAAAATCTATGTCAATAATTCTAATTGGCCATTTTTCAACTAATAAATCCCTCAACTTTATATCAATTTTAGTCCATTGACTAGGATCATAAATATTTTTAGGAATACAATTATTTGGTTCATTTATAATTATAAATTCTTGGTTTTCTTGAGGATTAATATCAAATTTCTCACTAGTTTCCTCCTCTTCTTCTTGGATAGTGTTATCATCTAACTCAACTAGGTTAGTGATTTGCTCAGCTTGAGAGCATTCTCCTATAATATTTGATTTAGTATTTTTATTGTTTGTTAAAAATTTATCAATAGCTCATCTTTGGGATTGTATTAAAGATTTAATTTTTTTTTAAGTTTTAAATAACTGGAATCATACTTTCTATTTGACATATTTGAGTTTTAATAAATACTAAAAGGACAATATATATACCTATATAATAAAAATATCAAAAAAATTAATTTAGAAGAAAAATAATACTAAAAATTAGAATAGCAAAACCTGATTCAATAACTTGATCTGAAATAAATAGTTGTTGCAGTGTTGCTTCAATATTTTTTATGCAACACTTGGTATCCCAACCCAAAGCACAAACAATAAGCTTTCAACTTTTCCAATCTCCAGAATATTGCAAGAGGATTGTCTTGAAGCAGCCTAAAGGGAAAAAAAAATGATAGCAATGTAATGTAATGTAATATTTGTGAGAAAGGTATTAAAACAAGACAATATTGCAAAAACCAAAAAGAAAAGAGAAAGTGGGGTACAATTATATTAAAAGGAAAGCTATCCTTTCCTTTTACACAAAATTTGCACGCTTGTACAATTGTACTTCTTTATTTGAAGATACCTTAATTTTTTTTTTTAATAAGCTAAATGGACTTAAAGGTAAAAGTGGGCCCCCTAAAGTAGGGGCCTAAAGCATGAGCTTTATTTGCTTTACCCAAAAGCCGCCCCGATTCTAGCATATATATAAGTTATACTGGTAGTAACAAAATTAAACGCTACATTAATTGTACAAGGTTTCATATCGGAAACTAGCCGTTGCATTAGGTTATGCAGAATTTTTAAGTTGCAAACTAAACACTGTATTGATATGCAGAATTTCATGCCACAATTAATTTTCCTTGTGTGACCAACCAAAGTGATCCCTAGGAAAATCAACTCGATATGGCCATATAACCTTTCATATGTTCAGAAATTTGTTAGTTCATTGAGGTTTTGCAAAAAAATGTGAATATAAATCAATAAATAGGAAGAAGCATCCCAAATAAAATTTGATGTTTTACAAGATTACATAGATATATGAAGACGAAGGGAAGCCATAGAGCAACGGCAAAATTGTATTTGTATGACTTATATGTTACGGGTTTGAGCTGTGGAAACAACCATTAATCCATATATTAGTATAGACTTTCTACATTACACCCCTCGAGGTGCGACTTCTCCAGATCTTGCTTAAATATGGAATGCTTTGTGCGCCGGACTACCTTTTTGCATAGAAATATGAAGATATAAATTTGATCTAGACAACATTGTAAGATTCAATTCTAAATAATTAACGGCTCCTTCCTTCCATTTCGAGAGCTCTCTTTTAACTCAACATGATTATTAAGAGAAGAATTGAAGAAAATGAGTAGCTTAGTATGGATGAATCATCTGGGCCACTTGTGAGGTTCGCTTTTATTTTTGTAGAAATTAGAATAGAACAAAGGAAAAGTCATATTTCAAAGTGTAATAAGGGATCAGAGAACAAAAACATGAATTTGAGAAGAATGGTTTGAATCTAGAATGGCCGAAAAAGATGGTTGAAAAATGATATTTGATGGCCAGGAAGAAAAAGAATGACCTGAACTTGTGGCATATTCTTTTTTTTTGGTCTGAAAGATAATATATCAGTAAGGCTTAATAGGCAAATAGATACTCCTACTTGCACCCGATTCTCTTTGCTCCCCCAACTTCACGAGCTTATATGTTTCTATATCACTTAGAATAAGGGTTAGAAACACCTCTAAGCCTGCGTGTCTCTCGATCGTGCTGATGTGTATAATATTCCACAATAATTAAATCAAGCCACATTACATTTATCTTCCTAAAAATATCCTTTTAAATCCCAAATTATAATTTTGCTCCGCCATCACCATGGGCAATCTTCCTCTTCTCTCCACAATTCCCATTTCTTTCTCTTCCACCTACCACAATTGTTGCACCCTATTTTGCACAGATCAAAATAAAATACAATTAGTAGTTCTTATTGTCACACCTCCTTTTTCATCTACACCCACAAGGGCATAAAGGAGTTTTTCCAATTAAAGAACAATCGGAACGGAATTTAATTATTAAAGTTCAGAGTCGTCACTTGGGAGATTAATGGCGTCCCAAGTCACCGGCTGAATCCCGAACCGAAGAAAAATATGACTCTGTTAACAGTCTGCGAACCAGAAATCCGAGTAAGGAATTCTGTTAACCCGGGAGAAGGTGTTAGGCATTTCTGGGTTCCGTGGTTCTAGCACGGCCGCTTAACTGTTGTATTTAATTTTATCTGATTTTAATACATGCTAGCTTATGTGCCTTTTTATTCGTAAACCGCTTTTATTATTATTTTAATAAGGATTGCAACGTCGTGAAAACGCGTTTCGAACCACGTCGCAATCAATGCACCCGTGGTTGTCAACAAACTTCGACTCCGTTGAGATTTGAATTTGGGTCGCATCAATGCGCACCCGAGTTTAGGAATGTAATTTTATTAAAGTCGTGCGTAAAGAGTCCAACGTATTATTATTTTGGGGAAGGCCGTGGAATTTTTTAAACGGTCCTCCCGAATTCTAAGTATTTTCATATAACAATTATTGAGGGGCCCGCATTTTGTATCTTGTTTGGCGAGGCTCGTCTCGCCATCTTATTAAAAGGCTAACCTAAAAGTGACTATAATTTTCTATTTTTGGTTTTTGTCTCTAACAATGCAAGTTAAATCCTAATTAATTATTATAGCTTAAGTACTACTATATTTGGATCCTTGATTCTCATTCAAAATTCAGCAATGCTTTTGGGTCTCAAGCTTAGCCCAGTAGAGTAATACAATCAAGTTCGTGCATTTGACAAGTTAACGGACTGAAACTGTCAATAGCCAATTAATCTCACCTTATGAAATTTATTTGAATCTAGAAGTGAAACAACAAACTGAGCCAGTCACGTTTTGAAGTTGCCAGACAAATGTGATTTCACGTTGTTGCAAGTGTATTATTTCCAATTTTAACAAATCCAAACATTCTGATGCTTTTGTTTTTGATTGAATGATTGTCACTAATTAATTACCTACTCTGAAATTAATCACTATAGCAGAACAAATCACAAGTTAACACCACTTCATACTAGTACTAATGGTTATGGTGAAGAAAACCAAAAAAAAAAAACTAACACATTTGAATTAGCAAACTAACAGAATCGCAATAGTTCAACACAGTCCTATTAATTGAAAACGAAAACACTACTAAATATTTTATCTCAGTTCTGGATGGCTTTTAAACAGATTTGCGAAAAACAACTAACAGGAACCTAACTACTACTAACATGACCGATTCTATTAACCTAATAGGAGACCGAAAAATTCATGTGAATCTGGCAAGTAGCAGTTTATACAGTCCATTTGTTACAAAACCAATTTCAGTCCAAACAGTACAACTACAAGCAAGGGTCTAAATAGCATTAATGAACTAAATAGTTAAATACACAAATCAGAAACTGAATCAGATTAAATCTCGTGCATTGATTACAAGTTCATCCTTCACATTCAGATCACAATTATCAAAATCAAGTTGTGTACCTGGAAATCAGTTTACAATGGAAGAAGAAGAAGAGATCAGCAGCAGCAGTAATAGGCAGAACTCAACGATAGCCCAGAAATTAGTTCAACAGCCCAGAAAAGTTTGACACCAAGCAAACCCAAACAATCAACTATAAATCACTCGAAATGCACTTAGACAAGCTCGAAATGCACCAGAATACTTTAGAAACATCAATGGAGCAAAACTCAACCAAAAGCCAACTCAATTGGACCCAAATTCAAACGAAATGAACACTTGGACTTCAGCAACTAAAGCTGGAACTAAGGATGTGAATCAACATTCAAAAACATCAAAATCAACTTTGAATTTTCAATGGAATAGTATTCTATTTTTTGGATTTTTGCTATTTTTCTTTTTGTTTGGTTTTTTGAAGGTTTTGAGATTTGAATTTCAGATTGGGGAGATCAGATCTGCAGAATGCTTTTGGGGGGAGTTTTTTGGAGCTCAAAACTTGTGTATTCAGGCATGGGAATGCCCCTTTTATAGGCATAAGTGAGGCCTTATCAGATTTTCCTTTTTCTTTTCATTTCAATCCCTCTTTTGGGTTCAGTTTATTACTTCCATCCTTGTTTACTGACTTGTGTTGCAAGCAAGTACCCTTATTTTCTAAAATTCTAATTTTACCCCATTCTAGAGTGTTCTAGTGAATTCAAATTTAATTCCAAAAGATTCCCTAACCTTGAATTGCCCCAATTACCCTTAGTTCAAACTGAAACTACCCAAACTATCCAAACTCTCATAGTTAATTAGAATTCAAATATATTCAGCTATAACCAATCTCTAACAGAACACTCGAACAAATTATTGATTATCCTAAACTAAAACTGAATTAAACTAATTAAAACAGCTAGTAACAAACCAAATAAAACTAAGAACAGATTGGAGTTAAACACAACTCAAACAAGATTGATTAAGGACTTGCTGAACGAGATTTATTCTGATAATCAAAACTAAAGACTTAAAGCAAATCAAAACAAATAATCAGAAACCAACACCTAATCCGAACACAAAAACTCAGAACAAAAATTAAAAATAATGGAAGCTAGCCTAGAGATTAACAATTATGAGAACCAAATCAATCCAACTAAAGAACGACCAATCAGAACTAGACCTAAAACATTTGAATGGGACTATGCTTAAACGAATGACGAAATTAAAAACTAATCTCAAAATCGTCTAAACATGAAACCATCATGTAATTGATTCATACTATCATGAGAGAAGTAGAGAAGAAACAGAAACGAACTTGAGCCAGGGCACTTATTGAATTTGGACTTCATACGGACGCCTTGTCGAGATTGATTTTCGGTTGATGTTATTTGCCTATTTCATTAGAAATGGGCATATAACATCAACCAAACATTAAACGACTTCAAAATCTCCCCAAACAGGCATCGACTTCAATCAACCCTAAATTTGGAATTCGTTCCATTCCACTCGGATTCGAGGGATTAGGGATTAGTGATGAGGGAGGTTAGGGGAATATATGGTATGAATTTGGGCCGGTTTGGACAAAGTCGTATTTTGGCCGGAAAACTTAGATTGAAGATTCGAGAAGTTGGGTTGGGATTCGAGGGATTTCAAGCATGGATATGGAAAGAGGAGGGAGAGAGGAGTCTATGGTGAAAATTTGGGCGGATTTGGAGCATTGCTGCCGGCGGAGGCGATTTTCGGCCGGCGGCAGACGGTGGCATACGATGAAGACACGGTGAGGTGAACTTGGTACGAGGAAGGTGAATATTGGTCTCTAAAATTGTATAGAGATTATTATATTTTTATGTAATATCTTTGAAAGGCTCTGAACCATTGATCAAGAGAAAACGGACGGACAGGATTAAAGGGGGGAGGGGGGAAACGACGTCGTTTTGGCTAAGTGAATAGGGCAGATCGGGTTCGGTTTGGGCTTGGTGCGGACTGGGAAGGAATTGGTATTTGGGCTTCTCACAATTTGGCCCATATTTAAATCATTTGGAAGACATCCCTCTTCTCTTGTTTTGTTTTCTTTTTTTTCAATTTATTTTCTTTCTTCTCTTTTTCCTTATTTATTTATTGTTTTCATTTTGTATTTTTTATATTTTTTTGAATTTATGGAAAATACTAAAATAAACTCACAATCAAATTAACACTAAAAATTAGATTTTCTAGTTAATTCCTAATTAAAAATGCAAACTAATACCAGTTTGAACTAAAAATACGAAACGGACCATTTTTGTTATTTTCTTTACATTTTGTTCTAAAATAAATTAATATTAAAATATGAAATTAAATCCTAAATGCAAATGCATATTTTTTGTATTTTCATATGAATTATCATGCACAAATAAAAATGCAACCAATTAACACAAAATTTACAAAAATTATAAAAATAAGGAAAAATCTTTTGTCTGGAATTTTTGGGAATAATTCATATATAGTGCAAAAATCACGTGCTCACACTTATAAAGTTGATAAAAAAGAATCGCCACCTAATATTTAAGATATATTAGGATACCTATAAGCATGTGAAAGTTATTATCCTGATGGTCTGTTAATCAGTGAGATTTGAGTAAGAATTTTAGTTATTCTAAAGAGAAGGTGTTAAGCATCCCTTAAAATCCACCTGAGGTGGTTCCTTAAAGTTAAGATAGGTTCGGGGAAGGAAAGATGTATATTATGTTTAGTCTGTGGTTAGAGCGGTTAAGTAAGATTTATGGAAAAAAAATAAAAAAATGAGTTTTCAGGTGGTTAGAGTGGTTAAGTAAGATTTATGAAAAATAAAATAAATAATTGAGCCTTGTCTTGAAAACTTATTTTTTGAGAAAAGTTGTATATTTCCTTAAAACATGATGCTTATTCATAAAAAGGCAAGGGACTATCTTTGAAAATATGCTCTTAGTTGAAGATTGGGTATACCTTTTGTCTTAATAGGCGACTTTAGTAGAGTGCTTTCATATTTTTCGAACTCATTGTTATTCTTTTAAACTTGACTATGTGCGACAACTTTTGTTTTAAAATGAATTCGTACAATACGTGGCGTGCAGATTTTGAGCATGACGACTTTAGTAGAGCCTTAGGGATGCATGGTGCACAGAGTTTGAGCAGTTGTGCTAGGGTGCTATGACCGTATCGGAGTATGCAGTCCGGTTTAGCGGGTTGTCCAGACATGCACCTGCATTAGTTTCCACTGTCAGAGAGCGGGTTCATCGATTTATCAAGGATTTAACCTTGGTATTAGATTTTGCATGGCTCGAGAGTTGGAAACTGATACCCCATACCAGCAGGTTATGAATATCGCTAGGAGATTGGAGGATATGTGAAGTAGGGAGAGGGAGTCCAAGAGGCCTCAATATTCTGGCACATATAGTGGTGCCCGTGCCCCAGTTGCAGCTCATCATGGTAGGGATTATGTGAGCCGTCCTATTCATTCAGCACTTCCATCTTCTAGCGGTATTTCAAATACTCCCAGGTCTTAGGCTGCCCATTATGCACCGCCACTATCTAGTGTACCTCCTGTACGTGGTACTTTCAGCGGTTAGTCCAGCCAACAAAGCCCGAGCCAATTCCATCAGCCACGTCATCCGAGAGCTTGTTTTGAGTGTAGTGACACTCGTCATATGGTGAGGGACTACCCCAGACTCAGGCTTCTCATGTCGTAGTTACCGCACCAGTTGCCACTCCACCTGCACAACCAGCTAGAGGTAGAGGTTGGCGGGTAGGGGTCGCCCTAGAGGAGAAGGCCAGGCCAAATTTTATGCTCTTTCTACTAGGACAGAAACAATTGCATCAGATTCAGTTATCACATGTATTGTTCTGATTTGTCATAGAGATACATTAGTCTTGTTTGATCCAGGATCTACTTATTATATGTATCATCTTACTTTGCTCCATATTTGGATATATCCCGTGATTCTTTAAGTTCTCCTGTTAATGTGTCCACGCCAGTGGGAGATTCTATTGTTGTTAATCGTGTGTATCGGTCGTGTTTTCTTATTCTTGGTGGTTTTGAGATCAGAGCCGAACTATTACTGCTCATTATAGTAGATTTCACGATCCAAAATCTGCTAGTCGTGATGTCACCTAACTCAAGGTAAGCCAACTAATAACTATCCAATTCCATTAAAGTCAACCAATTAATTAAATAGAGAAGTTAACTGAATTTTTATACGTTCTCCAATGAGTAGTATTACAAATCATGAGCTTCTAAGAATACAGTTTACAAAGCTGATATGAACTAAAAACACCTTTGAAAAGTACATAAACAGAGTTTCAAAATCTAAGGCTACCATAACAAGAGGCAGCTACAACGGGGACACAGGTACGCCTTTAAATTCAGCAACCATCGAACACAACAACATCGACATCCAGGATCTGCACGCAATGTGTAGGAAGTGCAGTATGAGTACAACCGACCCCATATACTCAAAAAGTAATAAACCTAACTTTAGGTTGAAAGTAGTGACGAGCTGGAACATCGGTCAGGTCCAACACCAATAACCAACAATAGTTCATACAATGTAGAGCATATAAACAAGGAAATAATCTCAGAGATAACTATGTTTAGCTTTTGCACAGTTTTTCAAAAATAGTTCCGCTTTTCAAGGATATCAGTGAAAACCCAAATCCTTTACCTAAATCATCAAAAAATATTGAGATAGTTTGAAAACTATTATTTTTCTATAAAATCCTTTCCACGATAAAAATGTTTCATTTCCTTTCCAAATAATAAGTATGAAATACCACTCTATGCCCACATATCAATGTGTGTAAAAAGTCATGAATGATGACGACGTACAACATGAGGAAAATGTGTTTCTATGCATGTATGCCATATATGCATGCTAATGCCATGTATCTCAAAGATAAATCATGTACCCACACTCTTAGAGTACTCAACCTCACTGTATCACACTTTCCACTCATCATACTCAACCATTCGGTATTGTATATGGCCCATACGACCTAGAAAAATCCATCCAGGAACATATACAATACTGACTATAAGTCACCCAGTGCCGAGGAAAAAAGGCAGTCCAACTCTATGGAGAAATCCATCTCCGGTATCAAGTACTTCGGACAAATCCATGTCCAAGGAAATTCATCCCTCAATAATATATAAATGCTCAACCACTCGGTACTGTACACAGCCCATGCAGCTCAGGGAAATCCATCCCAAAACATATACATCACTGACTAGAAGTCACCCAGTACTGAGGAAAAAGGGCAATCCAACCCTGTGGAGAAATCCATCTCCAGACATCAAATACTTCGTACAAGTCCATGTCTAGGGAAATACACCCCTCAATAATATCATCCGCGCTCATTAGGGGTGTGTAGACCGGAGGAGCTCTTTCATCCCAATCGCTATAACAAGTCAATCATGGCATAAATCAATAAAACATGCTGCTACATGCAACCCTATCCCATAACTGTCACTCATAATCAGGATCTCGGCCTCACTCAGTTATCAGTCTCTTCACTATCACTCACAGGCTCACAATGTCATGAAAACTGACCCAAAATAATGATATTATGTATCAATAAGTAACAACTGAGACTGAGTATAATATGAAAGCATGAATGTGACCGAGTACGAAATATCAATGAAATCAATGTGATGACAGTAAGAAACGACCGCTAGGGGTCCCAACAATATCAGCATAACACCTAAACATGATATCTAGCATGATGTACAACTCAATTACTTTATTACGTGGTGAAAAACACAAATATCAACAAAGTGGGCACTAAACAGTGCCCTAGAAATAATAAAGTCACAACTCACAGGGTGCACACCTGCATGCCCGTCACCTAATATGTGCGTTACCTCAACACCAATCACATAATACATAATTGGGGGTTTCATAACCTCAGCACTAAGTTTAGAAGAGTTACTTATCTTAAACAAGCCAATTCCGACATCGAGCAAGCCAAGCGATGCTCTAAGAATGCCATCATGCATGTAGCAACCTCCGAACGACTCAAAACTAGCCAAAATCAACTCAAATACATCAAATAAAGCCCAAGGAAGCAATTTCAAATGATAAAGATCGAATTCTACATCAAATCCCAAATCCGGCAAAAAATTACACCAGGGCCCACGCCTCAACAAAACTCAACCAATAACCCATTCAATTACGAGTTCAACCATACTAGTTTCACTCAAATCCGATTCTGAACCGGTGTTCAAAATTTAAAAATTCATATTATTAAACTTTAGGCGAAAAATCCCCAATTTCCTCTTTAAACTTCATCAACCAAAAGTTAAAATCAAAGATAGATTCACGAAATATAACCAAAATCGAGTAGAGAACACTTACCCCAATTCATATGCTGAAAATAGCCTTAAAAGTGTCCAATTTTGAGTTCCCCAACTCAAAATTTGTTAAATGAACAAAACCCTCATTTTAACACTGTTCTGCCTCGTTTCTTATACCAAAAGATCTCGAAACTCACTTTTGATGCCTCCAATAGATTCCTTGTGAAATTCTAGTCAAGTTAAGCTCTTAAATCACTCAATTTATGCTTATGTTGAAGGAGATATGTTGGTTTCAATATTTGGAAATAGTGCAGATTTTTAAATACGCAGTCAGTGACAATAATCTGAAAAATCTAGCAACCGAATTCTTAGAAAAATGACCATAAAATCCTCATACAATGTCCAAATTTGACGATTCTTTTTATCCATGCCTCCATAATTACAGTACGATTCTAATGCTTCAATCAAAACAGAAATTGGAGCTCATTTGTTCAATGTGGTATCATTTATGCTTGAAGAAACAACATTGAAACATAAGAAAACCAGCATAACACAAATTAAACCTATCCGAAACTCACCTGAGCCCCTCGGGACCCTGTCCAAACATGCCAACAAGTTCCATATCATAATACGGACCTACTTGAGGCCTCAAAGCACACATAACAATATCGAAACGATAAAACGCACCTCAAATCAAACTTAATGAACTTTCGACTTCAAAAAACTCATGCCGAAACATATCAAATCAACTCGGAATGAACTCAAATTTTGCACACAAGTTCTAATACATCATACAAGCTACTCGTGCCCCCAAACTACCGAGCGAAGTGCAAATTCTCAAAACGACCGGTCGGGTCATTACATTCTACCCCACTTAAACATACGTTCGTCCTCGAACGTGCCAAGAGTTATTCCTAAGCCATCAATTCGCCGTGTAAACTTACCATGAACATACCTGGGGTGATCCCACATCACCCTATTTCAACTAAGCTCGATAACACCATACAACTGATTATCATTACTCCATCCTTAGTCCGTAAACAACAGTATCAAATTTCCAATATCTAGAATTTGCTACAAGACCTGAACTTCGCATCTAAATCTATATAAGTCTGAACAAGCTGTATCAAGCCATAACCATGACCCAAGATACAATCACAAGATATACCACACAACTCAAATACTCATAGCGATAACTTCCGACCGCAATAGCTGCTCGTTAACCAGCTTGACACCGGTAACGAACCTCATATCAACTAAAATCTGGTTTTGAAACTTTGTACAATGCCAATGATGAAAGTAACATGCAGAAACTCGTAACCACTTATCAGACCAACAAGTCATGGAAATCTCCCTCCTTGGACAAGAACCATAGCTAATTTCTAAGCTAACTTTCGATATTATCCTCCATACATGATGTAATCAAATCCGATAGTATCCATTCTAGTTCCAATGACATCATCTCATCCAACAAAACAACTCTAGTGACATGCCACATCAATACAATCTAAAGCCACAACCCATACAATCCGTGCACCAATAAGCAACAATCTAAATATACTAAATCATGGAAAATGACTCAAACAAGAGGACCATCCCGCAAGTTCAACAAGTACCACCACAGCCGAAATGCTACAAACCTATCATACCCAGTAGAACCAAGATGCATGAATCTAACACAACAGATCATATCTCAACATAACTCCACTTCAATGTGTGACCCCATCCAAACACTGGTCTATATTATATACCTCAAGCCACCATGCTCAGCATCAATAACCATGCAAAATTCGACATCAATTACCCAAAGTGCATTCCATAACCACAAAGAAGCAAGTGACACAATGCCATACAAAATCTGAATGGTCATAGTCAATGCGCAATCAACCATGCATCACCCAACTACCCATCTCGCTTAAATTCCGCTATAAGGCCCAAATAGAACAACACCACGTGGGTGTATAACTAACGAATCACAACTCCTTGTAACATAGAAGGGTAACTCACAGATCATTTCAGAACACAAATAAGCTCAATAACAATTGAATGGCACATCCCTCGGCAATAGCAGTTCGAAGTCAACAAATCCGACCTGGTGCAGAACATACATCAATATTGGGCCTACCAATGAATCCTAAATCAACTCCGGTCACCCACAAATAGATTAATAACCCTACAAATATCCACAATGACCTAACCATAACACATACCATCCTCTGACTAGCTTTGGCCACATTTTCATAGTCCACAACCACGAAACAATCTGCTCCTAAGAACTCCCAGTCTCCAAATCCGTAGAACACACCAATCACTATATCTGATCCTAACTCCACCGCCCGAATGTCTAACACATCTCTCATACAAGATTACCCCATGAGGAATTCTCCTCAAATTCTTCCATGCCACAGAGCAATATCTAAAAATCGGTAGTCGATCAACCAAAAGAGTGCTGCAATACCAATGAAGTATCCATAAATCAAATTATAGTGCGTCTTCTAAAATGTACACTCTCCTCAAGCAATACCAAAATAGTAATATCATTCACCCTGTCATCTGAAACCGTCCATGTTTCCTAAGGACTCATGACCTTCCCTTCAAAACTGAACTGTGACCTTACACATGCAAATCTCAATCCTACATAACACACCACATATACTATACCAGCATACAAAAAATATGAGAACTTTGTCTAGTCAGAGTCACAAGCAACTACTCACTCAATTAGCTAAGAACTTTCCATTTGATTTCATTTGGAGAAAATCACTATACATCATGCTCCTCGATTCAGTAGAAAATATACTCCTCGAACCGTGGTAGAAACTATTTAGATCTCTTCGAAACCCATTTTCACATAATTAAGCCATCAGAACTAAATCTCTCTAACTCAACCAAGCCACTCAGGTCACTGAAAAACCTAAGAGCATAGCCACGAAAACTTGTAGAAACCTACCAAATCATAAGCACCCAAAGAATCGATCATATCTATTACCATACCGGTCTAACCTACTACCAAGCTGTCCTATTTCTCCGAGTTCCTTCTGAATTACCTTCAAATTGATACTTTTCCTCGCCATAATACCACAATCCTCAACCAAGACTCACCACACAAGACCTTAGCATAAAACCACACCACCCTAAGGCTCATAAGTCGTTGCATGCACTCTTAAGCACCCCAAAAGTACACAACCAAGATACCCGCTCTAAAAAGACCTTATGTGAATTTAAAGCTTTTTATTTTTACCTTCCTGATACTGGATGTAGAATCCCAAATGATATAGAATTACTGCGAGTCATGACACTATCCAATGTAACTCTCAGCTTCTAGCCATATAAAAATCTGCAACATTCTCAATTGCCATGTATAAATCTTGAACTCATTAGAACCATTCTCGAGAGTCATCCAATCTGCTCAAATCTCAATTAGACTTATCAAACAGACCGAACGACCTATGCCCCATTATCACTCCAACACCTAAGGAAGTAACCCCACCATAATGCAACCAAACAAATTTCTGCTCCACGTACATTACATCCTTCACCAATAACTACTCAAATCATTATGTGATTCTCATATACCCATAAATCATAATACAACTTGTACCCAGAAATTACTTTACTTAAGTTATCCTCGATCTCAACCTCTGCAGAACATAACTCATTCGCGAGTATACCTCAAACCGAAACCAATACAACACATAATTGTGTAATCAACTTATCAATAGAGGACTCCCCCACTTGGCTCAAAGCCATAGATCAAAACACACCGTAACTCACAATGCCCATACTTTATTACAGCCATAATACCACAGTGAGATTTAACTAAATCCTTCATAAACTCATGTAACACAAACCATCTAGCATCTCAAATCATCTGCAGATCTCGTATTCGCCCATGTTATAGTCAAGCCAACTCTTATAATCGATCCAAACTCAAATTGCAACACATATAATTCACTGGTAAAAGAGAAATTGCTATAAAACAATATAGGGATCACGCAAACCTCAGGACACCCAGCAGGAGATAACCCACATGCTTCGCCTCAAATTAACATCGCTTTATACCCTTCCACAGTCATAAATATTATGCAATCACTTAATCTTTCTGAGTCTGAACTCATATCACGATATGAAAGTATACTTCGCTCCTTAACTAAACAACATGAAAAGATCCTTCAACACACCAATAATGAAAATAGGAAGAAAGAAGTGAAAAACTCGTAGAAGATTTCTCCACCTTGCTCCTAGTGTGTTCTTGCCTCCTTAGGTCGAATCTCCGACCTCCTTAGCCTCCTTAGGTAAATTATGTCAAAATTATATCCCCTCTTCTCAAAATAGCATTTTTACATGTATTTATACCACATAGGGTCGGGCCTAGATGAAACACCTTTTCCTACGCAAAATAGGACTCTAGCTCTATAAAATTTGCATAGGTGCACTACATGGGGCAACGCACCACACAGTGTGCTTGTGGGGAAGTTCAGAGAGTTAATTCTGACAAGCTGCAGGAAATTTTCACATGCACCATGCGCTGCGGTAGTGGGAATTTGCAAAAATGCAAAATATGAAAGTTGTATCCCTTTCAAATATATTTCCAACGATTTATTGTGGAGCCCAAATAGAGTTCTGAACAAAAAGTTTATGTTCATTTTACTAGACAATGCACCGTATGCCCGCTCGATTCTCTGTTTCATTCTTAACTATTATCTGTTGATCCCCGAACACGATCCCAGCTTGATTCCTTAGGATTTTACTTAGACTTCGAAGCTCCAAATCACTTGAATTCATTCCATAATATCTACATAGCTTGGAATCACTCCTACAAGGCATAAAATACACAATTATTGCAAAACACTAGCGATTAAAGCTCAAACTCAATTAAAGTGTAGTAAATTAGAGTGTAATAAGCGGATAAAATACGCAATTATAGCCTATCATCATTGCCTTATATACTCGATTCATTATTTTGTACTGACATCCCTTTTTCCAGGGACACTACATTTGATACCTACATGTCCTCATTGACACTTGGACAAACCCTCCTAGCAGACAGAGTCAAACATTAGCTTGGTTGGTAAGCTCCACTTCCTCGGAGTTACTAGGTCTAGACTTTGGAGTCCATTATATATATATAGATTTGATGGGTAGGTAAAGGCCTTGTCCTGACCATCGTACAATTAAGTTATCTCTAGAGGCTCGTAGACGAGTCTTGTATATTTGTATATCAGTAGATGTTCATGGCGGCTTTGTCGGCCTGTATATATATATATATATATATATATATATATATATATATATATATATATATATATCAACTTTTGGGTATGTTTACCCCATGATGAGAGAGGCGTTATTTTCAAACAATTCAAAATATGGCCTCATCAGCCTAGTTGAGGGTTACATCTTTAGAGTTCACAGTTATAGAGTGGTACGCTCAGGCTGAGTATGCCACCGGGTGCCGGCCATGCCTCTTCAGGTTTGGGCGTGACAGTGCTCCCGAAGCTGGGAGAATCATGAACAATACCTGATGATCGTGCTCCAGACCTTGAGAGAAAAGAAGTTGTAAGCAAAATTTCCAAAGTGTTAATTCTGGCTTGATTCATTGGCTTTTTGGATCATGTAGTGTCGAGTGAGGGGATCAAGGTAGATCCGAAGAAGATTGAAGGAGTACAGGGTTGGCCTAGGCCGTCTTTATCTGCTAAGATCCAGAGTTTTCTTGGTTTGGCAGGGTATTAACGTCGATTTGTAGAGGGTTTCTCATCTATTGCTGCATCTATGACCAGATGTATACGAAAGGGTGATCCCTTCAGGTGGACCGAGGAGTGCGAGTGTGAGTAGATCTTTCAAAATCTCAAGACTGCTTTGACTACAACCCAGTGTTGGTGTTGCCTACGGGTTCGGGGTCTTACACTGTGTATTATGATGCGTCATGTATTGGTCTCATCGTGGTGTTGATGAAAGACGATAGGGTGACACATCTAGAAAGCTGAAGTGCATGAGAAGAACTATCATGTCTACGACCTTGAGTTACCAGCTATTGTTCATGCCTTGAAGATTTGGCAGCAATATTTATACGTTGTCCCTTGTAAGGTCTATACCGACCACCCGAGTATACAAGATCCGTTAAAACAAAAGGATCTTAACTTGCATCAGCAGAGATGGTTGGGGTTGCTTAAGGACTATGATATCACCATTCTGTATCATTTTGGGACGTTATGTGTGGCTGATGCCTTGATTTAAAAGGCGGAGAGCTTGGACAGTTTAGCATATCTACCGGCAACGAAGAGCCCATTCACATTGGATGTTCAGGCATTGGCCAACCAGTTTGTTAGATTGGATGTTTCGGAGCCGAGTAGAGTCTTGGCAAGTATGGTTTCTCGGTCTTCTCTATATGATCTTATCAGAGAGAGTCAGTATGATGACCCCCATTTTCTTGACCTCAAGGACACGGTTCACCACGTCGATACCAAAGAGATCATTATTATGAGCACGTGATTTTTGCCCTACATGAAAATAACTCCTAAAAAATAGACCAAAATAATTTCAATTGATTTTTAGGTGTTTTTCTTTATTTAGTTGCATTGCATGCATTTTTAATATTTTTTAAAAATCATAGAAAAACCATAAAAAAGTGTCACATTTTAATTTCATGCCACCTTAGGTTTAATTTGTATTTAGGAATTAATTATATTGAGTTAATTGTGCTATTAATCAAAAATCACAAAAAATGATCATTTTTACATAGTTAAATAATTAGCTTAAATTTATAATTTAAATTAATTTAGGAATTTAGTTTAGGTTTTAACTAATCAAAGAAAGAAAAGAACAACAAAAAGAAGAGGGAAGTGAAAAGGCTTGGTCTTAAATTCAAATTGGCCAAACATTTGAAAAGCCAAAATATTTCCCCCCCAAAACCTTCCCCAAAATATTTTCCCCCCAAAACTTTCCCCAAATAAAACTCCTCCACATAACACCCCATTCCACACTCTATAAAAAACCATTCTCTACTAAAGGAAAAGGGAGAGGGAAAAAAATTCAAAAACGAAAAAAAAGCGGCTACAGTAAAGGACCGGCTCCCCCCTCCTTTGTTATATTCTCCATGCAAAGGACCCCCCCTTTTGGTTATCTTCTCCATACAGACAATCCCCTCCTCCGTTTGATCTCTAGGAACAGAAGAAAAATCCCTTGATCTTCCTCAACTGCATAAACGAACACCCTGATACCCTCATCTCTTCATCTCTAGCAGAGAAACCATACGCAACGCCAACCAGTGACAACTCTGATCAGACCCATCGTCGGAAACCGGCGACTGAATACTGCAGGACACTCCATCATCTCCCTGCACCTCATAACTGCCGGCGTCCGACCGAAAAACTCTAAGAACGCCCAGAACACACACCTAAACGAAGCTTTACACACACATGCACACGTCAAAAACAGTTGAATTCATCTCGGAGCTCGTTTACGAGATTTGTTCGGCGCCAGATAATGGAGTGTTGAGGTCGTCGCTGGACATTGTCTAGGGAGGCTCTATTTCAGTCGTGCATTGAGGTGCCGTTTGGTTGGATTCCGGTGCCGTCGAGGTTCGAGTTTAGATCGTTGCTCTTCGTTTCTGCTCGAGGTCCGTTACCCCTATTCAATTGTTTCTCCTTTCTGTTGGATGGTTTTGAAATATAGTATTTGGATTTTGATTTAAACTTGGAAGATTTGGACCTTAATAATTTTTCTTTGGATTCAGTTGTTAGACTATAGAGTGTTGACATCTGACTTTAATCTATGATGCAATCAATTCATTTAGCTCGAACTTAGATGCCAGTCCGTTTAAAGTGTGTTTCCTATGCATATTTTTTAGTACAGCTCTTGTTTTTGCTTCATAAATCACAGATGAGATGATCAAAATCTCTGTCGGAGTACTCGTTCCTGTGCTTCTATTCTGCCAACTAATTTTTTTTTTCAAATTACTCTGGCAACTAATTTAAACATAAGGTACATGATAATTTCCAGCAGTAGCACCCCATAATGCTTCTTATTAAAAATTATTAGCTTCTGTTAAACTACACGAGCCTTTGTTACAATATGAGATTGGAATTATCATGAAAAAATATGGCATTGTTATTGTGTTCTCAAGATTTTCTAGGGTATACCACTTGGTGAATTCTGGTGTGTTGTCATTTTCTTCATAGATCCAGATTAAGAAACAGGTGAAACGTGCCATACCATCACCTAGTCTATGGCCCTCATAGATTAATTTAGAAACTTGGTTAGAATAATTTGAGGTGCGTTGCGCCAAATAAAATGACGAATTGTGAGACCCTCAATAAATTCTACATAAAAAATACTTAGAATTTGGGAGAACCGTTTAGCGAATTTCACGGTCTTCCCCAAAGATAATAAACACGTAGTTGCTTTAGGCACGTATTTTAAATAAATTTACCTTCTTAAACACGGGTGCACATTTATGTGACCCAAATCCAAATCTCAAAGAAGTCGAAATGTGTTGACAACCACGGGTGCACTGGTGCGACGTGGTTCGAGACGCATTTTCACGACGTTGCAATTCTTATTAAAATAAAAATAAAAGCGGTTTACTAATAAATGGCACATAAGTTAGAACATGTTTTGAAATCAGATAAAATCAAATATAACAGTTGAGCGACTGTGCTAGAACCACGGAACTCGGGAGTGCCTGACACCTTCTCCCGGGTTAACAGAATTCCTTACTCGGATTTCTGATTCGCGGACTGTTAATAGAGTCATATTTTTCCTCGGTTCGGGATTCAACCGATGACTTGGGACACCATTAATCTTCCAAGTGGCGACTCTGAATTTTAATAAACAAATCCCGTTCCGATTGTCCTTTAAGTGGAAAAACTCCTTTTATTATACCCTTCCGGGGGAGTAAATGTAAAAAGGAGGTGTGACAGCTCTGGCGACTCTGCTGGGGATACAGACCCAGAACTTCGGTTCAGGGTTTAAGAATTTGAGCTTAAAATAATTGTTGTATTTGGTGTTATTTGATTTTCCTACATGTTCCATGCCTACTGTGCTAAATGTTTTACCGCTTTGATATTATTTGAACTGTATATATAAACTGTGCCAAAACCCTTGTCTTCCTACCTCCGGGGATGTGCTTACTGGTTGAGACTCCCTATTCTGTTTGTGTCAATACCCTAAAATAAGAAAGAGGCCGGACAAGTTATTAAGTCGGACGATCCCGCGGGTCCCCGGTACGTAGCCCCCTCCTCGACTCGAGTTGTCCGCTCGGGTACACAGTCTAGAACACATACCCAGGTTTTGAACTTAGAATAATTTGACTTCAAGCCGGATCCCTAGTAGGAGCGCTTATTTGCAACAAGTGCATATGACTTAGGGGACTCAACACAGGGGTTGGGTCCGTCTAGGACAGGTAACCAGAAATGAAATGACCACCATGATGCATTTTACGTGTTGCATTTATTTGTCTCGGGTCCTCATGCTGACCGGCTTTTGAACATAAAATTTTTTGTGAAATCGAAAAAAGAGAGAAATAGCAGTGTAAAGAATTAATTGTTTAGTTTTAGAAAAATCGATGCCCAAATGCTGTTGAAACTCTGCCGAAATTTCGAAAAAAAATGGAAATATTTTGTTTTTAATTGTTTGTTTTACTAAAAGCAAAGGAAAAATAGGAAAAAGAGTCTTTTATTTTGGAAATTTGTTTGTTGAAAAAAATATATGAAAAAAGTGTCTTTATTTTAATTTGAAAATAGGTTGTTTTAGTGTTTATTTTAATTTGAAAAAAAGAGTCTTGTTTTTAAAAAATAGCTTTTTTTTTATGAAATGCCAAAAAAATGAAAATGAAAAGAGTCATGCTTTTGAAAGTGGTTTTGTTATTTGCTTTTGAAATTCCAAAAAAGGAAAATCAAAAAGAGTCCCGTTTTTAAAATAGTTTTATTTTTATTTTTATGAAATGCCAAAAATGAAAACCAAAAAAAAAAAAGTCTTATTTTAAAATGGTTCGGTTAATCTGCCCGAATTACGCTGGTTTGATTTTCACTGGATGTGAGATACGTAGGCAACCCTCATCGGGTCCAACCATCCCTTTTGCAAAAAATAGCCAAAAAAAAAAAACCAAATTTTAATTTTTGTCCAATAAGTCGGGTGACGACATTCTTGTTTAAAATAAGCCGAATGTCCCTAAAGGGCATCGGAAGGCCGTTTTTGCAAAAATAGCCACCCTGAGTCAATTTTAAATAATTTACGGGCACAGCCTTAAAATCTCCCTTTCGGAAGTGTTGAAAGGCCATATCTGCAAAATCAAGTTTAGTCATTTAATAACTTTTACAAAAATAGCCACCTTGTCAAATAAGCCATTACATGGCAAGTTTTGTTAAAATAGCCGCAAATGACATCGAAACCTTCTCTGTCATGATCCAAAATCCACTAAGGGTCGTGGTGGCGCCGGACACTGCTGTCAGGCCAGCCAATTAGATTACCGATTTAAAAATCCTTTTTAAACACATCAAATTCCATAATTTTCCTTCCATTTTCACAAATAAAAAGGGTTTTGCTTCAATTCAAATTAACAATAACAGTTAAATCAAACTT
>MU684766.1:0-10209 GCA_026770625.1 Nicotiana glauca
GAAAGATCTAAAGCCTTATAAATATTTGAGTACCAAAATTGAGGACCTCCTAATTTCATTGTAGGATTTAACATTACAGCTACACCATAAATAGGGGGGATAGGGAAAAAATATATTTTAAACTTTTCTTTCATTGCATTTATAGCAAGTTTATAAATTTTTCCACCCTCCGAAAATTCCATAAACAATTCACATAGTGCTGCAATATAAACTAAACAGTTTGAAATAGTCGGATAATTTGCTCGGAAAATGCATTTGTAGCAATTTGAAAATGTTCTAAAAAATCTATAAGAATTTTAACATTCATCCAATCTTGAGTTGTAAGCATTTCATCATCATCCACACCTCCAACCCGAGCATTGAACGTTGCATTAATTAGGTTCCTATATTCGTAAGCAACTACTAAACTTTGGTACATACAATTCCATCTAATGGGGCAAGGTTTAGGAACCTTTCTTTCTCTAAGGCCATATTCATCACATTTTTCAAAATACTCTCTAAGTCTGCTTCTACGGTTTGAATAAAAAAGCCAATTAAGAGCCATTCTAACCTTTTCTATTTCTAAATTTAAAATTCGCATACCATCACCTACAATTAAATGATAAATATGACTACCGTTGGTCAAAAATGCTCTAAGTCTGCTTCTACCGTTGGTCAAAAATGCATCCCAACGGCTATTTCTTAAATTTTTGATCGTTGGCTTTTTTTAAATTTTTTTTTTAAATTTTACCGTTGAGGCCCGCTAGGCCTGCTAGGACCGGCCCAGCCCGCCAGCCGGTCCTGGGCTTCGCGGTCCCGGGCTCGTGGGCTTACATCTTGTGCCCGGTCCGCCACGGGCTTTTTGCACCATATAGGCCCAGCACGCCAAGACCGGCCCACCAAGCGCTTTAGGCCCGTTAGGACCACGAGCCCGGTCCGGGCCCGGTCCAGGACCGGCCCACAATGCAGCATTAGGTCGGGAAGGATTATTTTACAAACATGTCCGTTCTTTTACGAAAATAGCTTTTCGACAACTGAAAGATACTCTAAGGCTATCTCGGCAGAACGGTTTAAAACACTGCCGAAGCTGGCTCGGCTTATTTTGACCAAAAATCACAAAGGCATTCACTTGCCCACTGCCTTTTTTTTCTTGTTTTTTAAATTAAAACAAAAGACCTGGTTTTGCAAACACGGCCTTTCAGCACTTCGGAGACGAAGATTTTAAGGCAGTGAAGGCTTAACTGGTCAAAAAAACCTAAAAAATGACCAAGGGTGGTTGTTTATGCAAAGTCAGTCTTTCGGCGTCCCTTTCGGGAACATTCGGCTATTTTTTATAAAACAACATTATCCGAATCACTTAAGACTCTTTTTTCTTATTTTTCAAAATAAAATCCGATATTGCAAACACGACCTTCAGCGCCTCGGGGACGAAGATCTTAAGGCTGTGTGGGTCAACCGGCCAAAAATATAAAAAAAATGACCAAGGATGGCCGTTTATGCAAAGTCAGCCTTCCGGCGTCCCTTTCGGGAATATTCAGTTGTTTTTAATAAAAATGGCATCACCCGACTTATTCATGACGAAAATATTAATTTTGACATTTTTGGCAATTTTTACAAAATGGGAGGTTGGATCCGATGAAGGTTGCCTACGTATCTCACATCCGGTGAGAATCAAACCAACGTAGTTCTGCCAGATGAAAACAAACTACATTTGAAAACAAAACAATTTTTTTCAAATCATTGACAAATAAAACGAATTATTTTTTTTCATTTTAAAACACAAACTACTTTTTGAAAACCAAATCACCATTTTTCCTTTATTGGCAAATGAAGCAGAATATTTTTGAAAACATTTTTTTTCAGTGGAATATAAAACAAACTATTTTTGAAAAATAAAACTCTTTTCTTTCTTTTTTTTTCATTTTTTTCTAAAAATCCGGTAGAGTCTCGACACTACTTGGACATTGATATTTTCAAAAATAGTGATTAATTCTCTTAACCCTCTACACTGCTATTGTTCCTCTTTTTTTTTTTTTTTTTTTTTTTTTCCCCAATATTTAAAAGCTGGTCAGCATGCAAGTCCGAAGCAGATAAATGCACAGGTAGCAAATAAGATGCATCAGGATGGTCCCTGTTTCATTGAAATGTAGAATCCCAGTTGAGAAAGTGAAATGAAAATGTGCAGCAATGCGTTGATTCCGGATTTCTGTTTCAGCATTTAAATTCATAGTTTTCGGAATTTTCTTTTATTTTGTTTTTTATCAAATGGATTGTAAACTGCTGTATCTCGGATTCAATAAGTCTATTTTACATGTGGAGTATTAGTTGTAGCTGTTGTTAGGTTAGTAGAGTAGATTATGTTAATTTTAGTTAATCTCCTGTTATATATTCTCTTAATATATATGTTTAATGGCAGTCCATAAAATGAGATAGAACATTTAGTCAATTACCGTTAGTATTCAGCCTGGGTAATTAAATTGATTTCGCAGCTTGGTTATTAACCCTTTTAGGTGAGTATAATTTTATAAGTGTTAGCTTTAGTTCACGTTGCAATAACCTCACATGGGTAGGTGTTTTAAATTTAGTTAATACATGAAAGTAAAATAGTCCTTTAAAGTTAATGTGGTAATTTTGGCAAAAACTCGAGAATAAAGGTTCAAGTTGATAAATTCGTTCATTGTAAATTGTTGAACACACTTGTACAAATGTAGAGTAACTTCAGTAAGCATTTACTATAGTTAAATTGCGGATCTGTGTGGTTTAATGAATTAGCCTATTTACAAGGTTTTCGGACCTTAGCACTCCATTGAATGACCCAGGTCCAGTCAGATTCATGTGTTCGTATGGACCTGGGTCAGGGCCTATGACTAACTATCCTTTTGTACAAGTTCGAGTGCAATTTTTCCGTTTGCGTTTGTTTTAATCTTATAAATAATAAGTTAGGGCCTTTCAAGCATGTTAATTAATTAGGACCTTTTCTTTTATTTTTAGAGATAAAATAAATAGCAAATCATAGTCGCTTTTAGGTTTGCCTTTTAAATAAATAAAATGAGATGAGCCTCGCCAAATAAAAGGTGCAAAACTGTGGGGCCCTCATTAATTGTATATATTAAATGCTTAGATTTCAGGACAGGCCGTTTAGCGAATTCCACGGCCTTCCCAAAATAATAATGCGTTAGTATCTTTAGGCGCATATTTAATAATATTACCTTCATAAATGCTGGTGTGTATTACATGCGACCCAAATCCAAATCCCAAAACATTGAATAAAATGTGTCGAGGATCCGGGTGCATTTCATGTGACGTGATCCAAAAACATATTTTAAACGACGTTCAATTCCTTAAAAAATAATTAAAAGCGGTTAAAAGTTAAAATTTGCACATAAGTTAAAGCATATTATAAAATCAGATAAATAAGCCAAATATGACAGTTGAGCGACCGTGCTAGAAATACGGAACTCGGGAATGCCTAACACATACAATGGGAGAAAAGGAAGATCAGCAGCAGCGGATAACACAACAATACCAACAGCAAATCACCAGCAGTAATGGAATAGTTAAGACAAAACCAACACAGCAGTACCACTCTCCAAATCAGAAATACACTCAAACCAAAGACCACACTGATTTGTAGAACCAAACAGCAATACGGACACCCAAACAGAACAAACTGAGCTCAGATAAGTTCAGAAACAGAATCAATAAACTTCCAAATAGATTCAACAATCAAAAGGGGTAAGAACCGGTGCTTGGAATCCAAATTCTGCCTAGAACTCAATGGAACAGTACCCTTTCTTTTAAACTCTCTCTCTCAGAACTGATTCAAGATAATAAAAAAAAACAGAACCAAAAGGAGAACCTAAGAGAATTGATTGCTTCTTTCCTAAAACTTCAAATATTCTTTCAAGTTTGACCTCTGAAAACTGATTTCAAAAGCCCCCCCCTTTCCCTCTGAATTCCAACCTTTAAATAGGCATTCAACTAGTGTTATATCCACTATGTTTCAACTTTTTAATTATTAATTATCCATTACCTTAGTGCCTTTTTAAAAACAGATAGTGCACATTTTAGTCCTCAAAATTAGCAATAAGTGCAATTTCCACTAAGGAATGTTTCCACTTAGTTCATTAGCAGCCTTTAATTTAATTGCTAGTGGTTCAAATTCCAGTTAATCCCCGAATTACCCCTGAAATCCCCTATGAATTACTGTCCTACCCTAACCTCTTTAATTTGTCTCAAAACTATCAGCTATAACCAATTCAGCTTATAAATCAATTACTTAGCCATATGAACTGACTCCTAACAAGTATATCAAAACTAAATTCGATACAGAACCACATCAAGGTTCAATTCATCAACATCAATTTAGGCTTGTATTCAGATTGGACCAAATAGTATCCAAATAAAAACCAATGATTCAAAGCAACATGCATTGGATTACTAAGGTCAGTTTGATCACAGAGATACAGGGAATAAGCTAACACAATTCTAAGTCAAACCTATACAAAAATGCAGGATCACTGTCAGTATATTGACAATGAGCCCTGAAGCTAAGTACCTAAGGATCAGTACATACAACACTCGACATCAAACCATTTGACGAAAGCTACTGGACTACAAACAAGAATGAATAAGTCGACGAAACTATTTATAACATATGTCATTAATTTACAGAAGAAAACTAGACCAAGTAAATGGTCTGATGGAGAAGGAAGAAAATAATGGATAAAAGACGAATTACAACGACCCTAATTTAGGCAAATAAATAATTGCTTGAACTACTCAAAGAAACACTGGAGTATTTAATCTAACCAGAATCAGAAAGGTGGAATATTTACTGGATTAAGAATTAACTTAAACTAAAAACATAAAGAAGCGACTAATTACAACTTAACATAAACAAGCAAACATATAGAAAAAGGAAAAGAAGAAGCAAAGAAGAACTTACTGTTCTTTTCTCGGATTCCAATCAACATATTCTTCGAAATTGATTTCCAGTTAGTATTATATGCCTATTTCGTCAGAAACAGGCTTATAATACTAACTAGAATGACGAAATAGGCATATAATACTAACTAGAAACCAATTTGACCTTGACAACTTCGAAACAACCTAGAACCGCTGAACTCTCCGCCATTCAACGAGTTTTACTCGGATTCGAGCCAAGTTGGTTAGGGATTAAGAGTGAGGAGGTAAAGGGGATCATCGAGTGTGACTCTGGGAGGGTTTGGGAATGGCGCGGCCACCAAGGATTTTTAGGGCGGCGCTAGGGTTCTTAGCTCGGATTCATTATTCGAGGAATCCCGGGGTGATTCGAAGGAAACCAACGACCTTTGAGTGATGAGGGAGGTCCAGGGGTGGCATGGTGTTGATTTGGGGTCAAGTGGACAAGGTAAGGTTTGGGTCAGTTTTTCGATTGAATATTCGAATAGCTTGGTTGGGATTCGAAGGAAACTGGTAGTGTATTGGACATGAGGAGGTTATGGTGAAGAAGTGGTGTAATTTTGGGGCCGTTTGGACCACCGGAACCGCCGTGAGGCAATTTCTGGTGGGTGGTAGATGCCGGAGTATGGCGGAGGGAGCTGGTCCTGTCTCTGATCGTTAGAGACGAAGGGGAAGGGGGTTGGCTTGTGGGGTGAGGGTAAGGTGTGAGCTTATATACCAGGGAGGGGATTGAACACAAGCCGTTAGATCAATCAAGATCAACGGCCTGGATCTCTCACTTTAGGGGGACGACATCGTTTCATTTTCTTCAAGACCGGATCGGTCTTGATGGGGACGGGTCAGGTAATGGGTGAAGGTATCATGACCGTTGGATGTGTGAGATAAATAGCCCAGATCTTTTGACCAAAAACGACGTCGTTTGGTTGTGGGTCTGGAAATGTACTGGACTGGGTCGTTGGGTATGTGAAAATTGGGCTGTTGAATTGGGCTATATATTTGGCCCAATCCGATTTTCTTCCTATTTTTGTTCTTTTTTTCATTTTCTCTTATTTCTAAATTAAATTATAAACCAAATCATAAATATTAGTTAATTCCTAATAACAATCAACACACACAATTAAAATAAAATCACACAATTTGGCATTAAATGCTAAAAATGCAAAGTACATATTTTTTGTAATTTTTTATTTTTGCAAAACAAACTTAATTACTCATAATTATAAAATTAAATCCTAAATGCAAATAAAATATATTTTGGTATTTTTATTAATTTAACAAATAAACACGCACAGACGAGCAAACAATAAAAGAAAAATAACAAAAAAAATCCACAAAAATTACACACAATACAATTTTTTTTTTTGAATTTTCTGGGAGTAGTTCTCGTAGGGCAAAAATCACGTGCTCACATGCATATATAAACAAGTGTATTCAGTTGTATTCATTGTATTTAAATACATATAACTATAATGTAATTTAGTAGTAGTGTGTATATATATATATGTTAGGATTTATCTATGTCAGATTGTATTTGTCTGTAAATGAGCTGTATTTTTTGTAAACACTTCTGCTAATCAAATGTAAAATGATTAATTCTTTGCAGCTATGCATTATTATGTATTTTAGAAGATTGTTAATGAAGGTTTAAGTCTTCAAGCATTAACAAATCAGAACTATTCAAGGTGAGAGAACTCGATGATAACCATATATGTCCGCTGAAGGATAAGGTGTATGAGCAGCGGCAGGCTAGTAGCAGCCTTATATGTGGTATGATAAGGCCTAAGCTTACAAACCATAAGAGAAAATAAACTCCAGGGGATATTATTGATGATGTAAAATCAGATTTAGGTGTAGATGTTAGCTACATGTTGGCGTGGAGGGCTAAAGAAAAGGCAATAAATTTTCTGAGAGGTGAACCGTCTGATTCATACAAAAAATTACCAGGATACTATATACAATGGATATGACATATCCAGGTCCCCCCATCAGAATGGTAAAATCGCCAAAAAATGAATTCATGTACGTGTATATCCTTGTATGCCTTTATAAGGGTGTTTGATCATTGTAGACCAATTGTTATTGTGGATGGAAGTCACCTAACTACACCGGGACATTCGTTTCGGCAAGCACGTTGGATGGTGCAGGTGAGTATCTGAATTATAATATTTTAAATATTGAAATACAGCATCGTTAAAAATAATTATATTCAATTGTATTTACAGGTCATATATTGCCACTAGCATATGGTGTTATTGATTCAGAGAACGATGCTGCTTGGACGTGGTTCTTTGAGCAATTCAAGATAGCATACGGTGAAAGGGAAAACATGTGCATCGTTTTAGATAGAAATGAGAGTATCAATAAGTCTGTATCGAGAATGTATCCAGATGTACCGCATTTTGCTTGTATATGGCATCTATGGAACAACGTATATAAGAAATTCAAAAAAGAGCCATGCCAAGTTGAGCGATATATACTTCTCGATGGCAAAAGCATACACACAAGCTGAATTGGACAGTCTGATGGAGAAGGTGGAGAAGGTAAATATTAGGGTGAAAGAATACTTAGAGTTAGTTGGTTACGAAAAGTGGGCTAGGTTGTATGCACCTGTTAACAGGGGATGGACAATGACGTCAAATATTGCTGAGTCAATCAATGCCACACTAGTTTCAGCAAGGGAATTGCCAATATACGACTTCCTCGAAGAAGTTAGGAAGATGTTTGGACGTTGGAATTGTAGTAACCGCAAAGAAGCTACACATACATACACGACACTTGGAAAAAAATACCAGGAGATGCTGACTTTGAATGAGGCAATGTCTACATGTATGACTGTAAGTTATATTCTAATGTCATTGATGCATATAGCTTAATTATTTTCTGAATTAATTGCATGAATATAACTGAATACAATCATTTTAAGTAGAACTACAATTAATACATATGAATACAACTATATTTAAATACACAAAAGACATATTTTTCCGTAGATCTGATATGAATACAACTGAATATAAGTAAAAGCCTACTGCAAAAACTATTAGAATACATCAGAATACGACTAACAAAGCCGTATTATATGTAATTTTAATATGTATTGACAATACGTATGATTCTAATGGGTTTGTTAGCATCCTGTTGCCTAAAGTACAGCAGACTTTTGATAAGTCCTGCACTTCTCACAGTTAATGGTCTAAATATATGATGTATTCATATATGTGCAAATATTTCAGTTGTATGTAACTTATTAATTTAACATTATACATTTGGTAATTCAGGTATATGTGCTCAAAGCTTATATTTCTATATTTAAATGTAGGTGGTACCATCAATTGAATACTTATATACGGTTAACGATGGCGGGAGGAATTACACAGTATGCCTGTTAGAGAGAAAATGTGTTTGTGGGAGGTTCCAAGTTAATGAATTGCCATGCCCACATGCTTGGGTTGTATTAAAGAGCAAGTTTCTAATGCCAGAAGAATATTGCTTTAACTATTACAAACCAAATATAATTGTAATGACATACGATGTGCCAGTGTACTCGCTATCGGACAAAAATGACTAGAATATACCAGAACATGTTGCAAAGGAGGTTGTACTACCACCTAAATAGAAAAGACCTCCTAGAAGGCCAAAGAAGAAGCACGATAAAACTTTAAGTGAATTGCTGCAGCCAAAAAATTAACATTCATGTAGCATATGTGGGCAGGAAGGACATAAAAAGCAAACGTGTAGAAATGCTCCATGTAATAAATAGTTAACACTCTGACATATATTGGTGCTTCAACGATTTGTCAATACTTATGATGACATTGTCAAGTAATAAATACTCATTGACAAGTAATATATTCTGAAATGACTTTTGTGAGTATTTTCTGAATACATATAGTTGAAGTATTTTTATACAGATAAATACATATGAAATATATACAGTTGAGTATAAATGAGTGTATATGAATACTAAAAAATACAACTGGATACAACTGATGTATTTGTATGAATAATACAGTTGAGTAGCACTATTAGTAAATAAATACACCAAAATATAACTAAATATAGCTGCATAATACACTTAAATATAACTAACATACACTTAAATACAACTGAGTTCATCTGAATACAAGTGATTATGTATAACATGTTTAATACATCTGAAATTGTGTTCTTTAATATGTATTATCTGAACTTGAGCAATACATCTGAAAGAATGCTGCTGAATACAACTGAATACAGCTGAATTCGACAGTTAAATACAACTGAATCCAGAAAAAAAATACATCTGAATTCTTTTATATAACCTACCATCAATAAAGATAAAGTTTCTGAAATTGACATTAACATGTTCATTAACTAAAACCTGTTCAAGCAAAGTTACTTGGTATTGACACATACTTGAATCCTGTAAGATAAATATGTATTCAAACTGAAGAATAAGCATTAATACTCATGAACAAACCATTGAAAAAGTGATTGAAAAATTGCAATTGTCATACGTGAACACTGTTGATAAAGTGGTAAGTTTTTCAAACTAAATGCAAACTACACTAAAAACTACTCAATACAGTATTCTTCTTGAAACTACACTCCAAAACTACAATAACCTAAAGCTGCTCTAACACTATCTGCATCTTTGAATCTGACTCCGTGATTTGCCTAGCAATCTTTGAAGGTGCTTCATTCTCTCTTATGGCATCAGTGTGTATCTTTCGCATAGCATAGTCCCAGAGAAGAGCACCATATCTTTGATGGAGTAGATTGGAATCAGATGTTGTTTGTGGAATCTCACCAAGAGTGCTCAGAAACTCTGCGTATGCTGCAACATGCACCCCACAATCCCTAAAAAATAATTGATTGAAACAATTAAAAATAATTCATACAATTAGATTTGTATATAACATACAATAATGATGCTTGAATACTTACATGCTCCCTATGCATATACTGCAATTGTATGCAGTATATGTATTCAAATATATGCAATTTTTGTATACATTGGTATACAAGTATATGTAGCTGATTATTAGTCCCTATGCATTTGTATACATATATCTTGAATCTGTATGCAAGTATTTATTTCTGTAAGCATATGTATCTAAATATATATTGTTGTATACATCCCCTGAACGTGTATGCAACTGATTATACAAGTAATATGCAGGTGTATCTTGTATCTGTACGCAACTAATTATACAAGTATTTATATATATATATATATATATATATATATATATATATATATATATATATATATATATATATATATTTATATATAAATATATTTTT
>MU684766.1:10284-24287 GCA_026770625.1 Nicotiana glauca
ATATATATATATATATATATATATATATTTGAATAGAAATATATTCTTTTGTATACATCCTCAGAAAATAAATGCAGTCTATTGTATGCAAATGTATGGAAAATCTGGATGCATTTGTATGCAAATGTATGCAGCATATTTGTGAGAATATGACAGCAAACACTACAGCAGGTATCACAACATCAAAAATGTATCTAAATGCAACTGCATACTTCTATATGCAAATGTATGCCTATTAATTATTAATAAAATCTAAACTAGCAATGATACAATTTGTATATTACCATATTTTCGGTGTCACTGAACATGCCGTTCATCAGATAAGCAAAGGTTAGCTGATTTTCGGTGGTTCTCCAATTAAGTATTCTAGGGACCACGTCATCAACTCGGGGTGCAATTTTGGAATCAACATCTGAACAACACTCATAAAACCACACTTGCATAGCTAGGGGCATCCCAGTTATCCTGTAATACTTCTTCTCAGCGTCCATCTTCTTGCTAATCGATTTTGTCAGCATTTCAAATGCTTTTAAACCCCAATGATATTCAGAATAACGCCCACTCTCTACCAAGTCAAAATGTAGCCTTGCTATAGTTGTACTATTCTTCTCGGATAAAAAAATGAAGGTGTGTATGAAATACAACAAAGATATCTTCAAGGCATCACCATCATTGTCGGGACCCCATTTCTTGTCATCAAAGCATTTCATCAATTGTTTCTTCTTGACAAGACTAGCACCTCCAAAGTAAGTTTCAATAAGCCGGTTAGGAACCTTTTCACTAAACTCAAAATCTTCATCATTACCAACACATTTGAGGCCAGTTACAAGCGCAAACTCCCTTAATGTGAAATGTAATGAGGTACTATTGACATGTACTGCAAATACATTGTTAGGAGTGCCTTCTAACTGGAGAGTCATGACGCATCTAAAGAGTTGTTATTGAACTTCACACCGCTTCATTTGAAGAAATGAGCCAAAGCATGTATTGCCAAGTTGTTGGTACTGAACAGGAGTAAGGTTCTCTTTTAGCTGGGAGACTATATCAGTGTTAGTATAAACACTGATAGGGGGTGCAATTTTTGGCTGGTTTTTCACAAAAAAATTAATTCCCTGCATTAACAATACAACTGACACGAATACAACTAAATACACTGACAAGGCTAAATACATATTAAAAAACTAGATACCACACACATGACATAAAAATAAATAAGCTGAATACATATGAATACATTTGAATACAATTAAAAACTTACTGAAAAATTAAACAGTTGTAAACAAAAAATAACTACGATGAATACATGTGAATACAATTAAAACTTACAGGAAAATCGAACAGTTGCAAACTATCAAAATACATAAGAATACATATACATACCTATAAATACAACTGAATACAGTAAAACCACATAGTACAAAAATATGAAATTAAAAAAACTAAATATGTTTAAATACAAACAGATACATACGAATACAACATCATACATGTAAAATTGCTTGAATACTTATGAATACATATAAGTTTCTTTGAATACATATTGATACAATAGCAATTACCTTTTCTTGTCGTGTATCTGATATTTTTTTTTTGCAGCAACTTTCTTTACATTGACACATGAAGAATCATTCATAGGTTTTACCTCTTTGAAGCAACTGCATTTTTTGTTTCTTTTGAAGATTTCTCAACTTGGACTTCTTTCGACTTGTCATTGTGTAATTTAGTTCTTTTCTCTGAAACTGGACGTGGTGATAAACCTGCAAAATCCGACTCTGCTTGAGTTATTTGCAACGAGAAAGAGGACCCATCAAAATTGAGAATTTTGGTGGGTATACCTCTGGTTATCATCTTGTGTGGCGTTGAATCCGCCATTGGAGAGAAAACCCAAAGCTTCCTGATGAGTAAACAATACCAATGGTTATTGTTTCAAAAATTTATGAAAAATCGGTATAAAAATTATAGAAACAAAATAATTATAAAGCAACATCGAAGAAGATAACTTACCAGGCGTATAAAAATCAGAACTAAAACAGTGAATCCCTGAAGATTTTGAATGTGAGATTGATAATGGCGGAGAAATAGAGAATTTGAGTGGGAGAAGATTTATGAAATGTAGTTTGTGGGAGAAGAGAGCAAAGTGTATGCAAAAAGAGAGAGAGAATGTGGTTTGAGCACATATACGGTAATTATGTGAGAGCAAATACAAAAAGAGAGAGAAAAATATTATTTAGCACATATGGTGCCTTAAATGTAGGATTTAACTATAATTAGATATTTTGCTATAAAGGATAAAAGATATTTATAGGATGTAATATTTTAAAATGATATTTATTTAAAATAAATAGGATACTAAGGTTTTCTATAAGGTGTAAAATTTCCAATTAATAATGGTACTCTTCAGTAAGAAACAAATATTAAGGACACATTCATCAGTTCAGTCTTCAGCATTCCAGAATGAGAGATGGACTCGGTAGATGGAGTAGTAAATATCGATAAATTCTACGTGAAATTTACAGTTACAAAACTGCACAAAAAATATTACTTCCTCCGTTCACTTTTACTTGTCGAGTATTTTAAAAATAGATTTTTATTTTTACTTGTCATTTTTAGCATATCAGGAGAAGATAATTTCTTTTTTCCTGTTATATTCACAGTATTAATTACTCATTTCAAATTATTTTTTCAAATCCATTAAAAATATGCATCAATAAATATGGGTATCATGGTAAATTATGCACTTTATTTATTATTTTTTAAGGGGTGTGCAAAGTTCATAGTGGACAAGTAAAAGTACGTAAACATTGTCGATCTCAATTTTTTGTTAATAGGTTCATCATTTCACACTATTTTGAGCTAATTACTTACACAAATTAAATGTTTAATTAGCCTCATATTAAGTCGTAGTTGGTTGAAAAGTGACAAAATTAATGGCTTCTTCTTCTCTAATGTGTCCCGCCACTTAGACTAGAAGAGCCCATGACACTACCAGAAAATAGGCCTATGGGAACAGTTATTTTGGCAACGGTTCCCAAACTGTTACCATAGATCTGATATAGGAACGGTTGAAATCATTGCAATAGAATTTCGGTGCCATCAGCACATTATTGACATCAAACCGTTGCAAATGTAACAAAACCGTTGCCATAGAGTTTTGTTTCGCAACAGATGTGTAAACCGTCCCAATAGACATGTATATGACAACGGTTTTGGGCAAAAACTTTCTATGGTAACAGTTTGTCATTGTCCCTCATTTTTTCGCTGAAATTTTACTGGCCCGCGCCAAGCTAATTGTAAGTGACCTGTATTTTATATTTTTTTTAACTAATTTAATACAAAAACTCCTCCCCATCGATACACACCCAAAACTACTCGGCCCAGTACTCTATCCAAACTCCCACCGTCGAACACCCAAAATCCCCTCGACAATACACCCAAAATCATCTCTAATCTTAGATCTCAATAGCAATCCCAAGAACCCAAATCCTTGTTCCCAGATCTCACCAATTTTACATCAAAAGCCGCTGCTTAAATGCAGTCTCTTTAGGAAATTTTCTCTGTTTTCTTGATCTGGGGTGGCTTGTTTTCTAGATGCCATTAGTGCGTAATGTAAAACTGGCGTTTTTTAACAATTACGACGGTTTTGAACTGCGCTAGTTAGACAAAATTTTTAATCATTCATTTAATGTTATTATTCCGTAATGTAATGTAATATATCCATTCAAAATTTCAAACACCTAAAGCCCTAAACAGAGTAAACTAAAGCCCCAAAACAGCGATTCCCCAAATCACTGTACACCTTCTCTCTCGTTCTATCTAAACAAGCGATTCCCCTAAATCACTGTAATGTAGGACGTTTATATCCGTTAACGATTCTCCCAAATCCTTTAGCTTTTATGTAAGGAGGTCAGATTTAGGTAATATGTTTGAATTTCACTGATTTAGGTTTCGATTTTGCTGTTTTAGCCATTGATTTCATTGATTTTAGGCGTGCATGTGTGTGTATTGGACGAATATCAGTTTAAATCACTGATTTTAGCTTTTGATTCACTGCTTAAGCCATCAATTTCACCGTTTGGCAATCAATTTTATTGATTCGGTCGTCGATTTCACTGTTTAGCTGTCAATTTCTGTTAATAGTTTTATTTTATTTTGTGTTTATTTTTGCGTTAAGTTTTGTTACTTTTCTGTTCAATTAAGTTTGTGTTTGTTTAAATTTTGATATTTTTAGTTTTTGTTCTGCTAATATTAACTTAAATATCATTTATGGCCTTGATAGGTAGCCAAGGAATCTAAAACAGCTGGAGCAATTCTGTATCCCCTTGATGTGGTGCTTTGCCTGAAAGGTCGGTTGCTACCTAAAGCTTGTGCAAGAAATATGTTCTTCTGGTAAAACGATTAGGCTGATTTTATGTATATCGTGTACAAATGAATGGTCTGTAATACCTCTAGTGTAATATCACCTTATAGTATGTGACTTTGTTTGTAGCTATGTTTTCAAAGTCTCGTTGAGTTTTATACTTCACTCATACTGCTCCGATTGCTCATAAAGATTGCATCTATCTTTAGTCAGTCAGGATCAACTATGTGAATCTTCTACGTGATTCTGCTTCCGGGTCCATTTCATTTCAAATACCGAATAATCTGCCTCCTTTCCTAACAATTGTAAACAAGTTAATAAATTCTTTAAATTTCATAAGATAGGAATACACTCTCCAAATACTATGTAAGTACTAAGTAGGACATACAAGGTCATTCACACGGGCAATTTCCAGCATACGCCTCTTGTATTTTTCTAGAGCTTTTAATGATTTCGTAATGGCAATGCCTTTTAATTCTTTTGCTTAGTTTGTATGTTATAGTTCCGTCAGTAGTAAACTAACATATATTATTTTTGTGAAGTCTCGGATTTCCTTTACGAGTGATCTGCAACAGGTAAAAGGTTGGATTAGCAATTCACTTAACAAAAAGTGGAAGGAATTCGGGCTTAAACTATATCATGAGGCTGAGGATCCATTGTTGAGTAAAGAGGATATCATCAAGAATGTTCTAGAAGGCATTCTCATGGACCAATGGGCATTGTTTGTTAACTATCGTTTTAAAGAGGAAACAAAGGTTGTTGTTGTTCTTCTTCTTCTTCTTCTTCTTCTTCTTCTTCTTCTTCTTCTTCTTCTTCTTCTTCTTTCACTACTTGTCTCTGCTGCTGCTTCTTCTCTGCCACTGATGTGACTTCTTTTTTTCCCTTTTTGACTCATAGGCGCTTTGCTTAAGAAATCAACGAATTCAAGGATAACAAACACTTCCCCATAGTAGTGGTGCTATGAGTTTGGCCAGAAGAAGGGCTTTGATGGTATTTTAATAAGACGTACTTACTGTCGCTTTAAATGTGACAAGAGTTATTTAGTTGACTTTTACTTTTTAAAACTTTCAGAAGAAACAAGGAAAAGAAGTTCATCGCGGCAAAGTGTGGACTGAGACTCATAAGAGGAAAGATGGGAGTTATGTGAATGATCAAGCTAGGGAGATTGGGGTAAGTGTCTATCACTATTTTCTGCTTTCTTCTTTTACCATCTCATAATCAGCATAGTCAAATATTTTGCATGATTTTTATGTTATCATTCAGGATTGTTGTATCTCCTTGAGAAATCTGAGCACTCCTTCATCTCATTTAAAGATCTTTACTTGTAAAATAGATCAGATTAATGGACAAAGTAGAATAAATTTTTGTACATAATGTTAGAGAGAAGAATGAATTTTTCAAAATTTTCAAATTGGAGAGAGTAGAATGGACAATATTAGACTGATCATGAAGCTCAATTGATTGCAAATTGTTTCTTTGAATATGATGTTCATGCATTGTTTCTTTATTTTCTATCTAGTGTTAGTGCATCCAATATGATTTTTAGTTGAAATGATTTGTGGAGTTTCAGTAGTAAATCATAATTCATCTAAAGTTTAGCAGTCCAATAATTTTTTTTAAAGCTATGTTAGAAATGGTTTGTGGAGTTTGCAGATGGTAACACTATCTGTCTGATTGAAAGAAATGAAGTTATTGTTGATACAAGTACTTCCGGCACTTCAGAATCTACCCATTGACTCGACCTTAGCTTTTGTAATTATATTTTGTCTCTCGTGTAGGAAAGAATTGAAGAAATTTGAAGACAAAGACCAGAAACTCGGCTAGAAATTTCACTTAATGACCCGTTTGGTGTAGTCTCGGTCCCGAGCACCCTGGTCGTGTTTGAGGCTTAAGTATGGGTGCAGTTCCAATTGTAGTATTCAAGCAAAAATCAAGACGAGGTGACGGTTCTTATTGTTGCTGATTTCTATATTTGCTCCAGATGCGCACATGTTTGGCCATGTTTGCACCGGATGCGCATAGAGACAGTAACTTTTGCCTTCCCTCAGAATATGTGAAATTCGAATATTGCATTCCTCTATTAGCATTTTAATTGAAAACTTTCTGTGTGTGTATTGTGTGTGCGTGTGTTTTAATTGCGCTTAAGGTAGTTTGGCAGAGAAGAGACTTATATAGCAGCTATAGAACTTGAAAACTTTCAGGTGAAGCTTTTTGAAGATTAGGTTCACAGGCATCAGTTCTCTTCTTTGCTAACCTATATTGTGTTTTCTTTTCAGAATCTGAAAAATATTTGAATGGAGAATAGACCAGTAGATGTTCCGAAATCTCACTTTAAGGATCTTCTTAACTTTTAGAACTCTGATCCTCATAAGGTAATTACATCCAGAATCTCTTGTCTAGTCTTCGGTGAGTCAGTCTAGTCTTCGGTGAGTCAGTCACACTTAGGAACTATTCTAACTTCTTGCCATACCTTTTTAAGTCCCAGTTCAGTCACATTGTCACCCACCCCTTGGTAATTGTTGCCCTGTCTTACTGGTATCATTTTATAGTCCAACCATTTCAATTTGAGGCATTACAAACAGCTAGCTTATATATTATATAGAAAAATGAACAAGCAATCATCATACTTGGAGTTATGGAGTTATAATAGAGGAAAAAGTACATAAAATCAGCAGATACTGGCATAAGAGATCTCAAACTAAGAGAAAATCAGAAACTCAAACATCAATCAGATTGCTACTTGGATTGTAGCTCTAGTCAAGTGTGAGCTAGCTTGTCCTTGTCAGTACTAGGGATAATCAGGGTTTCTAGATTATGACGTGTCATTGAGTCTGTATTCTGTTGATCCTTGATGACCAGATGTCTGTGGGTTCTATAAGTGACTTGGTATTCGGCTATATTGCATCGTTAGGGAATAAGACTTTCGGAATCTTAGTAGACATATACCATTTTGAGAATACTGTCACTTTTGAAGAAATGAAACCAAGTTCGACATGATGAATTATGATGTAGTTGTATATTCTCGTTTTATATAAGTGTGCGCTCAAACAATGATCATTGATCAACTGAAAGAACGGTTTAAATAGTTGATGTTTGTGTTGGTTTTGTAATTATGTTTATGATTCTTATTATGAATTATTCTTTACTTTGCCATCATATCTTGATAGTTTGAAAGTCTTGGTCTTTGGTAATAATATCAGGGTGTTATAATGTTGCATATAGTTTGTTGAGATGAATAAGTTGGATTGATAAAAGAAGAACGAAAACAGTTAAATGCTTAAGTATTCTTAGACCGGATTCTGTTGAAGGGTAATAACTTTATTTATCTTCTTTTGTAGGTGGAGTAGATCAAGAAATAGATGATGAAGACGATAAAGAACTCGACCTTACTTGAAATGAATTTTGTATTGTTATAGATGAATGTTCTAGGAATCTTTTGTTACCAACATTTTTGAAACTTATTTACTCTTTTGAAATGTGCTAAACTTATGCACTCATGGGGTAGAACATTTGCTTTATGGATAATTTATATTGTTAATAGTTTCATTTTATGATGTATTTAAATTTTAGTTTTATTATAATTTATTATATGTATAAATATTTATTTATAACAGGTGTTATATTTTGGTTTTGATTGAACTGATATAATAGCCTACCAGAACCGTTCTAATAGGATACAAATGACGTTCCAGTAGACAATGTAAACCGTTGCAATAGGTCCCATAAACCGTTCCAAATACACATATAATCGTTACCATAGCCTAGAGAAACCGTGGCTATATCCAACATAATCTTATCGATAGCTTACATAAGTCTTGCTTTAAATAATATGGTAACGGTTAAAAACCGTTGTATAAACAATACAGTAACGGTTTTGAACCGTTACAAATGAAAAAAATAACCGTTCCAACAGAGAAAAGGAAACCGTTGTGATAGACTTATCTATTATCACGGCGATGCAAACCGTTGCAAGAACCGTTCCAGTAGACCTACGGGTACGCCGACTGATGTGACGGTTTGTAAACCGTTCCAATATCCCTATGGCAACGGTTTTGCTGTCTGTTGGAACGGTTTTCAAACCGTTGCCGTAGACCAATTTTTCAGTAGTGTGATTTGAGATTGTTTTTCTTGAATAAATAACCTATATAATATTTTGCGATGAAACTGTTCTATATTCTTTTTTTCTTGTGTAGTTTCACCAGAAATAAATAGAGTACGCAATACGTAATGCTTGGTTTTTTGTCGTCAATCATTAAATTAGAGGAGCAATAAATAACCATGTTTGACTCAAAAGTACCACCCACTTTATGAGTACAAAACAATATACATGAATTGCGGGAAAATCTTAGCAAATCGTAATAATTCATAAGACAAAATATAAGAAACAATAATAAGAACTCAGGATGAAGATGAGAAACAATAGAGGCTTTTATTGATAATATTGGTTTGGTCTGCCTCTCCATGAAGAGGTTCAGAGCCATACAATGGTGTTTCACTTTCCCATAATATGGGTATATCTATGTCTCTCCCCTCTCTCTCAGTAGTCACGAAGAAGAAGCCCCCCCATTTCTAGGGTTTCCTCTCTTAGTATTCATAGCTGTGAGCTTCGTGAGCTAGCAATAAGTGGCCGTGACCACGTTGGGGTTGCGCCTTCATGATGGTGGGTGGGCCGTGGCCTTGTTGATCAAATCAGATAAGGGTTAAGTACTGTTAATTCTGAGTGGTCGTACCACTTATTAATCGTGAATTAACTTAAGACGGGATTAACTTCATTAATTATCGTGGAGTCAGATTCTGACCCATACAGTTAGTCCCTCCGCTTATTAAGATCGTGCCTTGGCCGAGCTCGATGAGTGGACTTCATTGACTGTGGTTTGAGAAACTTGGATAGGGAGGTCGACTATCATTTCGGTCGAGGCCGAATACCCTTTGGCGACGACCCTTAGCCTTGTAGAGCGTCAGTGTTTTGTTATCGTGTTATCAAGTCGTCGTTCGATCGAGATTGAATGCTTCTTCTTGGCGAAGGCACTTGACCTTTTAACTTAATTCGAGTGAGATCGAGCTTCGTGATGCTCTGATCCTCACATTTGTATGGGGTCATAACCATCGACTAGGGGGGACGGGCCGTATGCGAAGCGATCGAGGGACATTAAGTGTATGCTGGGTACGTATCTGGTAACGTCCAGAATTTTGAAGGCGCACGAAACACTCTATCAGCGTTCGCATGCTGTTGCAATCATTCCGACGGCGAGATATTGGTGGATAACCGAGAAGTCATTTCGTGGAGCTTGTCATAATGACTCATATTTTGGCAGAACCGAACCATTTTGCGGTTGGTCATATAGTTAATGATGGCTATTGGGTTTTGCGAAATCCATTTATGTTGCCTATAAAGGTGGGTTGAGGCATTCACTTCTCATATCTTTGTTGTGTATCTGAGAGTGATCCTGAAGAAACTTTTTCCTTCTGCTAATTTACCTTCACCCTTCTTTATTTGATCGTGATAACCTTTGTCTTTTCCACCAAACTTTATTCCTTTATTTTTAACAAATAAACAATGGCAGGCAGTTCTTACCATTATGCTCTTCTGATGGATTTTTCGATTAATTCTCCGGTAGTTGAAGGGCTACCTCCGGCAATAGGAGGCGCAGAACAGTTAGAGGCCGGTAAAGTTCCGTCGGTTGATGAGGTAGTACTTCGGCCCCGAGGTCCGACGATTGATTTCACCATCGATGGTGGAGAGGATCTGGTGGATGAAGCCCCGTTAATGGGGGAGATTGGGATGGCCCAATTACGGGAACAAGGGGGTCATCCCCACCCATGCAGACATCGTTCTTGCCAAAAGCGAGGAAAGGGTCCACGCCGACCGTAGGGGATACTGCGTCTTTTACGCCTATCCCTTCAGGTTGGTGTTTAATATCCCGCTCCCAATGCTGGTGGTGGATTTCTGTTGTTACTACGGGGTATGCCCGGGTCAGCTCACTCCTTTCTTCTACAAATTGTTGGCAATGTTTATCAAGTATGCGGAACTGGCCGGTAGGGTGGTCACGCTGCAGCATGTGCTCAGCCTCTACGCTCCCCAGAGAGTTCGTGGTACCATGATTCGGGAGTGTCCTCATGGGTCGAGGGGCCTTACTGCGACACTGGACGATGAGGTCGACCCTCGCCCTTTTGAGCATTTCTTTTACATAGGGACTAATCATTTAGTGGCGTGCCCCACTGGGTTCCCAGAGGGTTGGAATTATGCACGTAAGCTCCTTTATCGTCGAATTCTCTTTTATACTTTTCCTTGTCTTGTACTCATGAGCGTTAACTCGTGTCAATTTTGTAGCCAAAAAGTGGTCGCCGGCTCCGTTAGCTGGGATACGCGGGTGGGTTGAGGCCGTGCTCCCCTATACCGAGGGGATACACACGCGGGCATCTTTCTGGGAGAGGCATGGCCGTAGGCCTGCTACAGGTGAGAAGTTGATTTCTTCTTCTGTTCTTCTTTGATTCAATTTTATTTATCAACTTTGTTTTTTTGTGACAGGGAGGGTACGCCGTGTCAGGGCCCCTCAATTGGCCTTCTGCCGGCCGGGTGTGATTCCTCGGCTTACTGCAGTGCCAGTGCCGCACCCAGTACCGAGGGCGGCGTCAGTTGAGCCTTCAGCGGCTCCTTCTCCACCGCGGGCCGCACTTCGGGACGAGGCGCCATCGGAGGTTGTGCGCCTTAGAGCGGAGTTGACATTAGACGAGGAGGAGAAGAGGCTATTGATAAGGCGCAGGGTCGTGTTCACACTGGCTCTTCCTGTGGTGATTAATTTGGACTCCCCTCCAGCGGATGCGGAAGAGAGTGCGGCTGCGGTGCCCGCCCTTGAGGGTGAACAAACAATGGGGGTTGCCCCGGTTGGCTTAGGCCATGATGATACCTTCGCTTCGGTGACTCAGTTGGTGGTTCCAGTCGCTGAGGCGGGAGGTAGTTCCTCAGCGGCTGTTGAGGTTGGCGAGTCAAGTGCTCCGTTGGTGGTTACAGCGGGTGATTCTACCTCGCCAGTGGTGGAAGGAGGAAGGGATGCCGCAGGAGGTGAGTATGAGTCTGAATCTGATTTGGACCCCGATGACGTCCGCATGTTCTGGGAAGGCTTTACAAATTCGGTGGTGCGCGCAGAGGGGAGGTCTCGCCTCATCGAGGTCCCCACAGATTTGAACTTATTGCTCCAAGGGGAGAGTTTGGTGCCGCAGTTCGGGCTGCTATGCTCGGAAGCCGAGAATACATCGCTGAGGGACGTCACAGATATCGGGATGATGAATGAAGTGGCCGTAATAGGCTTGAAGGTGCATAGTCTGACATTGGTTTGCTTCTTCTTTTGCCTTAGTTTGCTTTTTATCCTAATCGTGGCCTTTGCTTTGCAGTCTTATTTGCTGGAGGTGGAGGGCATCCGTCGAGCTAAAATTCGCTCGGCGATACTTTTGCAAGTGTTGGAGAAATATCGCCGCTGCCGGGATCGATGCCGGGAGATGCGCATGCGCTTGAGAAATGATCCCTGTAGCCAGGCCCTGGTCGAGGAATTGGCGAGGCGGGAGCTTCAAATGCAACAAGCACTTGGCAGAATAGGTGCTCTTGAGGAGCAACTCCATCGGAAGGATGAGGATCTCGAAGCGGAGAAGAGGGCCGCAGCCGAGTGTGAACGCCAGGGACTGGCTAAGGCGGCGGAGGCCGCAGCGTCATGGAGCAGGAAGGTGGCTGCATTGGAGGGTGAAGTCGCAGCCTTGAATCGTCAGGTGAGTGATGCCTCGTCGAGGGCTGAGGCGTTGAAGGAGGTTATCCGCGCGCACGAGTCCCAGCTGGCGTTGGTGAGGGCTGCTGCGGCTTTTAGAGAAGCGAACCTCGTGAAGAGGATCGGTGTTTTCGAGCAGAATGCCCAAGTTATGGCGGACCGGATTACGGCCTTGGAGGAAGAGAATCAGCGCCTGCGGGACCAGGCCGCTTTTTCTAGCCAGGCTCGCAAACTTTGGGTTTTTGCTGAGGCCCAACGTGATGTATATAAGAATTTGTGGGACGCCGACATCGTGGCCGAAGCTTCTTTCGAGGGAGCGTGCCAAAAGGCTCGTGAGGCCCGTATTCGCTGTGATTTTGATGCGGCGACGCTAGAGGCTGACGATGGCGCAAATGGCGGCACGGATGGCGCCGAGTAAAAAGACGCATTTTTCTTGTCTTATTTGCCGTTTGGCATTTTTTTTCCTTTCTTTTCTTCTTCTCTTTTTTTATATTGATCGGCCTTGGCCGGGTGTAAGCGGGGATGACCCGCAATTAACTTTGTAGATAAATGAACTCTCCTTTCCGTTATCTTTCTTGTAGTTATTTTGACTTTGAGTTTCTCTAGAGCCGTTGCCTGGCGATAAGGGCGCTTAGCCTTAGTCCCAGTTTGGGTGCAGTCGAACTGCTGTCCATGATGATAAAAAAAATGCGGCCTAGTAGTTTGACCGGGGTCAAACTTTACATGTCCCTAATCTTAGTTCGAGTTGGGCGTACTTACTTGAACGGCAAGGGTGCCTACCCCGCGTCTTGATTCGTTGGAGGTCGTGTTTTCTTGAGTTCAATGGTGAAGGAGCTTGGTCCAAGTCCTGGTTCAACTGTTGTTGAACTTTGTCAATTTTGATGGAGAAGGCGCATAGCCTGAGTCTTGGTTCAACCGTTGTTGAACTTGTTGGCGAGGGCACTTAGCCTGAGTCCTAGTTCAACTATTGTTGAACTTTGTCAATTTTGATGGCGAAGGTGCATAGCCTGAGTCTTGGTTCGACCATAGTTGAACTTGTTGGCGAGGGAACTTAGCCTGAGTCCCAGTTCAATTGTTGTTGAACTTGTTAATTTTGATGGCGAAGGCGCATAGCCTAAGTCCTGGTTCAACCGTAGTTGAACTTGTTGGCGAGGGCACTTAGCCTGAGTCCCAGTTCAACTGTTGTTGAACTTTGTCAATTTTGATGGCGAAGGCGCATAGCATGAGTCTTGTTCAACCGTAGTTGAACTTATTGGCGAAGGCACATAGCCTGAGTCTTGGTTCAACCGTAGTTGAACTATTTGGCGAGGGCATTTAGCCTGAGTCCCAGTTCAACTGTTGTTGAACTTTGTCAATTTTGATGGCGAAGGCGCATAGCCTGAGTCTTGGTTCAACCGTAGTTGAACTTGTTGGCAAAGGCACATAGCCTGAGTCTCAGGTCAACCGTAGTTGAACTTGCTGGCGAAGGCGCATAGCCTTGATTTAATGGCAAAGGCGCATAGCCTTGCTTTAGAGGCGAAGGCGCATAGCCTTGATTTAATGCCGAAGGCACAGAGCCTGAGTCCCAGTTCAATTGTTGTTGAACTTTGTTAACTTTGATGGCGAAGGCGCATAGCCTGAGCCTTGGTTCAACCGTAGTTGAACTTGTTGGCGAGGGAGCATAGCCCGAGTCCCAATTCAACTGTTGTTGAACTTTGTCAATTTTGATGGCGTAGGCGCATAGCCTAAGTTTTGGTTCAACCGTAGTTGAACTTATTGGCGAAGGCGCATAGCCTGAGTCTTGGTTCAACCGTAGTTGAACTTGTTGGCAAGGGCATTTAGCCTGAGTCCCAGTTCAACTGTTGTTGAACTTTGTCAATTTTGATGGCGAAGGCGCATAGCCAGAGTCT
>MU684766.1:24820-55781 GCA_026770625.1 Nicotiana glauca
GGGGGGGCTTCTTCTTCTTGTTCGCACTACCGGAGATCGGAGAGAGAGAGAACTTGGATCTTGATTTGAGATCTTCGAGTTCCCCTTGTCCGAGATCCCGCTTTGGCTTGTTCGAGCAGGGTTGTTCTTCTCTCTTTTTCTTTTGGCGCTTCTTTCCTTTTGGTCTAGGGAAGAACTACGCGATTTTGCTAGGAAATCTTACAGATGGCGCCAATTTGTTTGAATCAAAAGTACCACACACTTTATGAGTACAAAACAATATACATGAATTGCGGGAAAATCTTAGCAAATCGTAATAATCCATTAGACCAAATATAAGAAACAATAATAAGAACTCAGGATGAAGTGGAGAAATAATAGACGCTTTTATTGATAATATTGGTTTGGTCTGCCACTCCATGAAGAGGTTCAGAGCCTTACAATGGTGTTTCACTTTCCCATAATATGGGTATCTCTGTGTCTCTCCCCTCTCTCTCAGTAGTCGCGAAGAAGAAGCCCCCCCTTTTCTAGGGTTTCCACTCTTAGTATTCATAGCTGTGAGCTTTGTGAGCTGGCAATAAGTGGTCGTGACCACGTTGGGGTTGCGCCTTCATGATGGCGGGTGGGTCATGGCCTTGTTGATCGAATCAGATACGGGTTAAGTACTGTTAATTCTGAGTGGTCGTACCACTTATTAATCGTAAATTAACTTAAGACGGGATTAACTTTGTTAATTATTGTGGAGTCGGATTCTGACCCATACAAACCACATTTTGACTTACTTATCTGGCGTGTAGATGGAAACTTAATTAGGTATCCCTTAATTGTTTCTATTCTTACAACTAATGTATGTGGTAGAATTTGACCAATCGTACCTTTTGGTCGATACGATCAACCACTGATTGATTCATGAGTCTATGTGAGGATGATCTAGGGGTAAGAGGGGAAACGACCTCGACCTGTCGACGACCCCGTTATAGAGAAGACTTTATAATGGTCGTTCCGATAACTAAATCTGGATCCCCCCATTATATAAAGGGGGATCTGAATCTTGTAATAGACAGATAACTGGTAATAGAAAAACTGATTCTCTCTCTACTCTTTATCTCTCTCTCTCTATCTCTCTTATTCATAAACTGTTGTTATTATTCCGATTATATAAACAATACTTGGGATTATTATCTCCGACTACGATTTACCCTTCATCTCTTTGATTGATATGCTTAAAAAGGATTTAACAACTTTTGAGTCAAATAATTTTGTGCCGTCTGTGGGGATTTCTGTAGTCGAAATCGTAGTTCTCACCTGGGATATCAAAAGCAATGATCTCTGTCTTCACACTCCATAGAAATCAACAATGGCAGAGAAAGAAGCAAGGTTGAAACTGATAGCGAATGTCTCAAACAACCTCTCTCAACGAAGCTGGTAGAGAAGATACCAAGAATATAACACCAAGAGGAACATCGGAGGGGGAGATCTCACCCTCTATACTCGGGATCTGATGATCTTGTGCGAAAGAGGAACTTCAACATCCACGGTGAGAGAAACACCACCAGCAGTCAAAAAGCTGTTAGAGCAATGGTTGACAAGCGCTCTAAACACCATGCTCGAAAAACCTTCTCTAGGAAATATCGTAGATTCGCCGACGTTGGAAGTCGCTACCGTCACCGGCGAGCCAAGCACTATACAAACAATCAACAATTGCACTACCACCGCTGCAAGTGATGGTACACTCGCAGCCATCCTAAAGAAAGTGGAAGAAATGGAAAATGAGAACAAGGTTCTTCGTGACCAAATGAAAAAACACCAGGAAAGGGTTGACAAAATACCGGCGCCCCTAAGCTGTTGCCAAAACGCGATGTGGGAAGGTTTGTCGAGCAGTCGTATAGTGAAGAAGCTGTTCCCCACCCCATCCCGAAAACCTTCAAAATGCCACCATACTTGAGAATATACAACGGGACCATAAATCCAGAAGATCACCTGATCTATTACGTCACTGCTGTAAAAGGCAACGACTTGTCGAAAGAACAAGTGCCATCCGTGCTGTTAAAAAAGTTCGGTGAGACTTTGACAGGAGGAGCACTAACCTAGTATTCTCAGCTACCAGCACGGTCGATCTCAACGTTCGAGGAAATGGCGAATAAATTCGATATCGCTCATGCAGGAGCAAAGAAGGCTGAAGCTAGGGTCAACAACAACTTCGCCATCAGACAAACGATGGACAAGGGTCTTCGAAACTTCCTAGCCGGTTCAACAAGGTAAGAATGGGACTGCCAAATGTGTTGGAAGGAATGGTAGTCACAGCCTTCCAGAACGGATTAAGCAGAAGCGGGTCGAAGGCGACTAAGAAGTTACTCAATAGACTCATGAAGTACCCCTCCCACCACATGGGAGGAGATCCATAATTCCTACTGCACCGAAGTAATAGCAGATAAAGATGATCTCAATGGTCCAACCCAGCGACTGATGTTAGTACAATCCGAGGTAAGGAGGGATCGACGTAACGACGGACGAAGGGATCTGCTCCAACTCTTCAACAGAGAAAGGTATCAGCCCTATGTCAGAACCCCTAATCAGCCTCCCCCGAGGCATGCAGATGACGTGCCGCGACATATAGGGCCCCTTCGAAACGAAAGAGGTATGCCTCCGTTATTATTTGCTCATAACTTTTGTGTTTCCCCTTCAGAAATAGTGTACGCATTAGAGAAGCTGGGCACGAAGGTACAATGGCCACAAAATATGAAATCTGACCCAAATGCAAGAAGGTCAAATGTCCTCTGCGAATTCCATAAGGAAAGAGGACACAAGACCGAGGATTGCATAGGTTTACGACTAGAGGTGGTTAGAATGCTAAACCAGGGATACCTGAAACAACTGCTCAGCGACAAAGGGAAGGCCAACTTTTCCAAGGGATGCGACCCATCTCAAGGACCACCAAGGCCACCATCACCGGCACGTACCATACAAATGATTATCCGCGGTGGCGATGACTTAGTGATCAACCACGTAAAGTTCGCCACCACGCATAAGCTGAAGCCAACAATCACTCACGAATAGTATGACGGCTTTGAAGATAGTATCATCATTAAGGAAAGAGGACACAAGACCGGCGGTTTGTCTTTCCCTCATTACGATGCTTTAGTCATAACATTACGCATCGCTGATACAGATGTGAAAAGAATTATGGTAGATGATGAAACAACGCGTGTATTATCCACCCAAGAGTCCTCATGCGAATGAAGCTCGAGGATAGGATAATACCACGTTGCATAATACTAACGGGTTTTAACAATGCAGTAGAGCAGACATCTGGAGAAATAGCACTACCAGTCCTGGCAGGGGGAGTCACGTTGGAAACTACATTCCACATCATGGACTAGGAAACCGCTTATAATGCCATCATAGGATGCCCGTGGATAAACGCCATGCGAGTCGTCCTCTCAAGCTTCTATCAGGTAATAAAGCTTCCCACCCCGTGGGGAATTTTTGGCATTCGAGGCGAGCTGCATACCGCTCAAAAATGCTATCGGATTGCCCAAGGTTGCACGCATACCAAGCAGTTAATAGAGGAAAGCGCGGAAGCATAGCAATCAGCCATGTCGAGAGCTAAAACTGACCCACCAACAGAAGTCATCATAGAGCCCGATGTTGTAGAAGATAGCAAAGCAACTATTGAAGATCTCAACACGATACACCTGGACGACGCCAACGACACAAAAAAGGCTTATATCGGGCACAATCTCTCCGAGCCAGGTAAATATCGTGAATATTTTACTAACAATGCCGATCTATTTGCGTTTTCACACTCAGATATGCCAGGGATTCCAAAAGACATCGCCACTCATAGGTTTAATGTCGATCCGCCCGTGCGGCAGATGAGGAGGAAATTTACTGCTGCAATTAACGAGGCAGTCAGTAAAGAAGTGGACAAATTACTGACCAACAGCTCCATCAGAGAATCGAAATATCCCCAATGGGTCGCTAATATGGTCATGATCAAAAAGAAAAATGGCAAGTGGAGAATGTGTGTGGACTTCACCGATCTGAACAAGGCATGTACGAAAGATTGCTTTCCATTGCCCCATATCGACCAACTGATTGATGCAACAATGGGACATGAACTGCTGAGTTTCTTGGATGCCTACTTCGGCTACAACTAAATCCTAATGGCTGACGAGGATCAAGAGAAAACAACTTTCATTACCCACCAAGGGACTTACTGCTACAAGGCGATGCCATTCGGACTCAAGAATACGGGGGCCACATACCAGAGGTTAGTTACCAAGATGTTCAAGGAACAGCTCGGTAAGACAATAGAGGTCTATATCGATGACATGCTGGTAAAATCGTCAAAGAAGGAAGACCATATCGGTTATTTAAAAGAAGACTTTAAGATACTAAAGCAATACGGGATGAAACTGAATCCGGAAAAATGCGCCTTCGGCGTGGCCTCAGGAAAATTTCTAGGTTTCCTTGTGTCACAACGAGGCATCAAGGTCAACCCCGACTAGATCAAGGCCATAGACACGATACTTGAGGTACTGAACAGCAAGAAACAAGTACAAAAGCTGACGGGGCGAATAGCCACCCTATCAAGGTTTATTTCACGATCTTCGAATAGGTGCCACAAGTTCTTCAATGCACTGAAAAAGGATCATGGACTACAATGGAACGAAGAGTGCATCGACGCCTTGAGGAAACTGAAAGCATACCTGTCCTCGTCACCATTACTCATCAGCATAGACCTAGGCGAGAGTTTGCTCGTATACCTAACAGTATCCGAAGTAGCCGTCAGCGCAGTCTTGGTCCGCAAAAATAAAGGTACGCAATCCCCATTTACTATATCAGCAAGACCTTAATCTATGCCGAAACAAGGTATCCACACCTTGAAAAACTGGCTCTAGCACTAGTCATAGCTTCACGACAGCTTAGACCGTACTTTCAGTGTCACCTCATAAAAGTAATAAACAATATTTCCCCTAAGGGGCATCCTGCATAAACACGAGCTCTCAAGAAGACTCGCCAGATGGGCCATAGAGCTCAGCGAGCACGACATAACATATCACCCGTAAACTGCCATTAAGTCGCAGGTACTCGCCGACTTTGTAACCGATTTCCGCGCAAAAATTCTACCGAAAACGGAACAAGAGGCCCTTTGCGCCTCCACTCTCAGCGACATTTGGACCCTCTATACTAACGGAGCCTCGAATGCCTCGGGATTGGGATTGGGACTCGTCCTCGAAGTCCCTACATGCGAAGTAATTTGTTAGTCCATACGATGTCCCAAGATGACTAACAACGAGGCCAAGTACGAGGATGTGGTTGTAGGTACGAAGTTAGCACTCAAGTACGGAGCCCGGCGACTCATCCTCCACTGCGACTCTCAACTTGTCATAAATTAAGTCACCGGGACTTTCCAAATTAAAGAACAAAGACTACAAAGGTACAAATCAGAGATCCACAAACTGATGCCAGAATTCGACGAATGCCAACTCGAGAAGATACCTAGGGCACAAAACATTGAAGCAGATGGCCTAGCCAATCTAGCCGCAGCCACCAGGAACATCAACAAAGGAAACGTGGTCACTCTCCTCAATTCAGCCATAGATCACGTCGAGGTATTTTCCTTGAACTTAACCTAGGACTGGCACAACCGCTTTGTATCCTATCTGTAGGACAGAACACTCCCACAAGACAAAAAAGAAGCCAAGAAACTCCGAGTGCAAGCTGCCCGATACAGCCTGGGGAATCACAACCTCTACAAAAGAATGTTCGATGGCCCCCTCACTAAATGCCTCAGACACCACCAAACAAGATAAGTATTAGAGGAGGTGCATGAGGGCCACTGCGGCGCCCATACTAGGAACCACGCCCTCGTCCGATGTCTCATCCATGCAGGCTATTACTGGCCTACTATGAAAAAAGAAGCAGCAGGCTACGTCCAGAGATGCGAGCAGTGTCAAAAATACGCCCCCATGATATATCAAGCGGGAGAACTCCTCCATTCAGTCACTTCACCATAGCCCTTCATAAAATGGGGGATGGACATAATCGGCCCACTGCCGGCTGGGCGAGGAAAGGTACGTTTTGTTTTAGTTTTAACTGAATATTTCTCTAAATGGGCGGAGGCAGGTGCGCACGCCCAAATACGTGAATAGGAAGTCATCGCCTTTATATGGAAAATGTCATATGCCGTTTTGGTATCCCCAATGAAATCAGCTGCGACAATAGACCTCAGTTCATTAGAAAGAAAATGACCGAGTTCTTCAAAAATGGCATATCAAGCCGATACTCTCCACTCCATACCACCCAGCCGCCAATGGTCAAGCCGAGTCCTCGAACAAAGTAATATTGAACATATTGAAAAAGAAGCTCGAGGAAGCTAAAGGGCTATGGCCCGAATTACTGCCTAAAGTACTGTGGACATACCGAACAACGCCAAAGTCCATCACGAGATAAACGCCATATTCACTGGTCTATGGGACCAATTCAGTCATACCCGTTGAAATCGGGGAGCCAAGCCTGAGATACTCCCATGATAGCGGAGCAGGTAATGATGAAAATAGGTTACAAGACCTAGATGAAGTCGAAGAGCGAAGAGACATGACCCATATAAGAATGATAGCCCAAAAACAACATGTAGAAAGATACTACAACAGAAAAGCCAAAGTGAGATCACTTAAAGTTGGTGATTACGTCCTCAAGGCCAAGACACTGGCATCGAAAGACCCAAACGAGGGAAAGTTGGGAACCAACTGGGATGGACCGTATAAAATCACAGCAGCCATGAACAAGGAAGCATTTTAACTGAAAACAATGGAAGGAAAACCACTCCAAAACAACTGGAACATCGCTTACCTTAAGTACTTCCACTTCTAAGAAACGTCTCCTAAGTCGTACTCTTTTTCCCTCAACTGAGTTTTGTCCCAATTGGGTTTTCTCGGGGAGGTTTTTAACGAGGCAGCGAAGGGGATGCCCCGTGGATTAGGAGCGCAATTCATGACCTCGGTCCAGCAACACAGTCTCTAGACCGAAGTAATGAAGGGACTACCCCAATCAATCTCCATTACAGATGCAAAAGTCAATCTCCATTACGTTTGCGGAAGTCGATCTCCATCACTTATGCAGAGGTCGATCTCCATTACATATGCGGAAGTCTATCTCCATTACTTATGCAGAGGTCGATCTCCATTGTATGAATAGAAATCATCTCCATCGTATAAACAAAAATTGCCATTATATGAATAGAAGTCATCTCCATCATATAAACAAAAATCTCCATTATGTGAATAGAAGTCATCTCCATTGTATAAACAAAAATCTCCATTATGTGCACAAAATTGTTGATCTCCATTGTGTAAACAGAAATCTCCATGACATGGACGAAAGTCGAATCACAGTCGAAGCGATATCCTAATGGCTAAGGCCATCGACATTGGTTTGACCTCATTCGAACCATGAAGACAGTCGAAGCAACATCCTAACGGCTAAGGCCATCGACATTGGTTCGACCTCATTCGAACCACGATAGATACTACTTCGACGACAGTCGAAGCAATATCCTAATGGCTAAGGCCATCGACATTGGTTCGACCTTATTCGAACCACGACGAATACTACTTCGATGACAGTCGAAGCAACATCCTAATGGCTAAGGCCATCGACATTGGTTCGACCTCATTTGAACCACGATAGATGTTACCTTGATGACAATCGAAGCAACATCATAACAGCTAACGCCATCGACATTGGTTCAACCTCATTCGAACCACGACAGATGTTACCTCGACGATAGTCGAAGCAACATCCTAACGGCTAAGGCCATCGACGTTGGTTCGACCTCATTCAAAACACAATGGATAATACTTCAACGACAATCGAAGCAACATCCTAATGGCTAAGGCCAATGACATTGGTTCGACCTTATTCGAACTACGACAGATACTACTTCGATGACAGTCGAAGCAACATCCTAATGGATAAGGCCATCGACATTGGTTCGACCTCATTCGAACCACGACATATGTTAACTCGACGACAGTCGAAGCAACATCCTAACGGATAAGGCCATCGACATTGGTTTGGCCTCATTTGAACTACGACGGATACTACTTCGACAATAGTCGAAGAAATATCCTAATGGCTAAGGCCATCGGCATTGGTTCGACCTCATTCGAACCACGACGGATACTACTTCGACGATAGTCGAAGCAACATCCTAATGGATAAGGCCATCGATATTAGTTCGACCTCATTCGAACCACGACGGATACTACTTCAATGGCAGTCGAAGCAACATCCTAATGGCTAAGTCCATCGACAATTGGTTCGATCTCGCTTAAACCACAGCAAAACCTTATAAAGGTAATGTTTGCAAAGACGAAGTATAAAACAAAAATAACAACTAGGGAGAAGCAGCAAACAGAGGAAGCGAGAAAGGCAAAAATATATATTACAATAAAATCATTTACATTCGCCCACAGGGATGGGTTTTAGTACACGCCACAACAAAAAAAGATGTCGAAGCGAAAGTATACAAGCCTAAAACTAATTACCACCCCCTGTGGGGATAAACATCCTTGTACCAGGAGTCTGAATCAAGACGATCGACATCCTCAGAGATAGCATCCTCCTCCTCGGGAGAGTCGAGGTAGTAACCACATTATTCGCGAGCTGCATGTGCTTCATTCCGCACTACCTGAACCTCCACCTCCGTCGCCCGACCCTCTGCGTGTAAAGTCTTGTATACTTCAAGTCGAGCCTCTGCATAGACCCATATCTCATAGGCACTACGACGCGAGCCTCGACCAGATGAAGAACGAGATGAGGAGGGACGAGAGTGGCGATCGTTTCCTCAGACCTCGGTGGGATGGCGTGCCTCTGCAACATGGCCAATTTGTCGGCATTAGCACTAAGCTCGCCTTTTAGTCTATCAATTTCCGTCGTACTAACACTGAGCTCGGTGGTCATGCATGCTATCCTCTACTGCAAGTCGGTATTCTCCACAGCCACCCCTCGATTCAGCTCGAGTTTGTCATCCTTCGCCCTAAGGAGAGCCTCCAGTTCACTGTTACAAGCAACGACCCTCATTAACTCTGCGTCTGTCTCCTCCAGCTCTGCCCCTTTACATTCTAACTAGGCCTCCCTCTCTTTAAGCCCCTCGCAGAACACCTGGAACTCAGGGTCCTGTCGATAGAGGTTATCCACTGCTTGGTTCTTAGCACGACATTTTTGATACTTCCTCGGTACCTTCTTGTAGAGGTCCGTCCTCTTCCGCTCGCGACGGCCCCTTTCCACCTCTAGGACGAGGGTCTAAAAAAATAGGGCAAGAGTAAGCATATTTCCACATTCTACAACGAGCAAAGAAAAATAGTAAGGTAATGAAACCTACCTATAAAGCCATACCGGCGACCTTTCGAGAATCGTTCATTGTCCTGAGCATCCCACTCTCAGGGGCAGCGCATAACTGAGTAAGTGCCGATGCGACCTGCTCACTATTCAGCAACAAGTTTCAATCCCTAGGGATCGTTATATAACGGTCAGATCTATCCATCGCCGCCTCCACATGAGTAGACCACCAAAAAACTCAGTCACATCCTTAGGGGCAACGTCAGAACCCGACCTAGTGTCTTTCGAATCAAACGTTAGTCGAAGAACCCCCCTTAGTGGGGCGCACCGAACTAACCCTTGGTCCAACTCTCTCCTCATGTACCGGCCTTCCCTATCGGATAGTGTCGGCCATGAACATGGGCTCCAGGGTCGTCCAAGGCATTCCACCATCATCAGCTTCAGTAGGTACCCTTTTCCCAATCTCCAGTCTTCTCCTTTTTTCTTTCCGGCGGCACCTCATCGCGAGAAGATTCTTCGGTAGACTGTGGGGCCGGTGTCAACAAAGTTGACTCCCCTACAACCGCAGCCAATGACGTAGCCCCCTGATGGGGTGTAATAGAACGACCCCCTCGAACAAACTCGTATAGAATGTCTTGAGCATTCGCGGCGATAGTAGGTCGCATAGCTGCAGGTTTTGTCACCTTCTTCCTAGAAGCGCCTCGATCTATTACCACAAAACCACAGTTAGGCAAGGCCGTCTAACCAACGAGGCAAAATCAGAAATTTACCTGAAGAAACTTGAGGACCATAGCGCAGTATGAAGGTAGGCCAAGTTCGGGTTTCCTCCGCATGAGGCAGCAGGCTGACAACCCAATTCCTAAGAATGTTAACGGGCTAGGGCGGATGAGCCATGGTTGTAACATAAGAATTAGAACTGCAATAATAGCATGCACCATAGAACCTGATGAACTATAGTACTTACGTGTCGTGTTCCATCTTTCTGGAAATCCGTTGGGGGTTGGAGACCACATGATCGGTCCTGACAAGAAATATTTGGGCCAGAATTTATGACTGGGCCGCTCGTCGGTTTCGACCACCAATCCCTTCATACCACGAATCCTCAAATGCACCATGGTCCCTCTAAGGAAATTGGCTGTAAATAAGTGCAAGAGGTGATGAACGGAGATGTCACATTCGGCCAGTACTGCATACTTGGTCAGTAGCAGAAGCATTTTAATTGTGTACGGTGTAAGCTGAGCTGGACAGATGTTAAAGAATCTACAAAACTCTTCCGCCAAGGGAAAAATAGGAAGACCGTAGCCTATCAAGAAGGGGTACTCGTAGAAGTCACAATAACCAGGCCTGTGAACATCGACGTGGTCCTCTCCCGCCGGGATCATCTCCACATGGGCTAGAATTCCGTATTTTGAGCGGAGGACATCTAAGTGGTTCTGTCCCGTTTCACAATGCACAGGAACCGAGACTGTAGAATCCTTGCTGAAATCACACCGTAGCTTAGAATGCCTCGGTAACAATGCTTCCACCGTGAGAGGACTGACATCCTCTTCCACTTCCACCTTCCCACCATCGGAGGATGGCGGTGCATTCGGTGGAGCACCCTCAGGAACTCTTTCTTTAGTACGGCAAGATTTAGGCATATTTATGTTCAGAAAAGATCACACGAAATGAAATGAAGCAGAAGAAGAATCGTTGATCAAGGACAATAAGTGTAGGAGCACGAAAATCAAAAGAGGAGGGCTGAACAATTCGAGAATGACCAAAGTTCTTCAACAAAATCAAACCCTTCCGCTATTTATAAGGTTGGGTGGCTCCAGAATCGAGGCATCAAACTACAAATCGGTGCGGGAAACCAAGCGCCAAAGCATCAATTTTCTCTACCTCGAGAAGGCGCATAATGATGACGCATGCGAACGCTGACGTCACCCAAAACAATGTTTTACTCCAATGTTCTGACAGGTATGATTGCCGTCTCCCAACGGTCATGTCGTAACAAGTCAACAAGTCAAATCCTCCCTGACGAAAGCACTGGTTCCGCCCATCAAGGACGCATCTCGTTGCGGCCCCGACGAGTGGAGGGACTAACTGTATGGGGTCGAATTTGACCAATCGTACCTTCCGGTCGATTCGACCAACCACTGATTGATTCATGAGTTGATATGAGGACGACCAAGGGATGAAAGGGGAAACGACCTCGACCTGTCGATGGCCCCATTATAGAGCAGACTTTATAATGGTCGTTCTGAGAACTAAATCTATGTCTCGACCCGAATTTCCCACCATCGGGAGTCATGATGGCGCATACTGTCGGAGCTAGGCAAGCCAAGCATTTAAAACCTTTTCGGATAACAACACAACAGTAATAATAGAAATAAACCTTTAAATTAAGCGGAAGTCTTTTGTAACATGATTGACTGGAAAGCAACAATGCGGAAGTTAAATATTTCACTATCCAAGAACTGGAGTCGCTATATCACGAACCTCTAAAGAGTGCTACAAACAAGTCCGAATGAAAAGAATACATAATGTCTGTTTCGGTACAATGAAAACAAACAGAAATATAGAAAGGGACTTCAGCCTGCGAACGCCAGCTAGGCTACCTCGTAGTCCCTGGACTAAAGTCAGCTCCCACTCAACGTGCTACTACTGTGGTCCAAAAGCTGCTCCGGTACCGTTATCTGTGCAAAAAGCACAGAAGTGTAGCATCAGCACAACTGACCCCATGTGCTGGTAAGTGCCTGGCCTAACCCCGGCGAAGTAGTGACGAGGCTAGACAGGACTACCAATCAACCTCTACAGTTCTATATATATATGTGAAATAAAAGGAAAGAATACCATAACTAAATAGTTAAAAGGGAGGGAAAACATGCTATGGGGGAGTACAATCCGGATATAAAAGTCGTCAACTTAAATATGAAATAGGGCACAACAATAATTAATAGAGACAAGAAATCCAATAGTTGTACGGCATCAACCTTCGTGCTTTTACTCTCATCCTCACCCAAATCAATCAAATAAAAATACACGGTATCACCCTTCGTGCTTTCCTCACATAACTCTCATTTCATGGAACGAAATGATCCTTCGTGCAAACATAATCAATCAATAGCACGGAATGACCCTTCGTGCATAATATAATCAACAATGGCACGAAATGTCCCTTCGTGCATAATATAATTTAACAATGGCACAGAATGTCCCTTCGTGCATAATATAATCAACAATGGCACGGAATGACCCTTCGTGCATCATCACTCTTCCTCACCCAAACAGCCATCACAACCAAACGGGCGAGGGAAAATAAATAATAACAAGAAATGTCCCGGCAAGGGAAAAACACAATTAAACAACTAAATCCCGGCAAGGGAGCAATAACAACAACTTACACATCCCTGCAAGGGAGATAATCACATCTCTTTCCAATTCTTTCATTTCTTACTCAATAGTATTTTATCGTTTGAGCCAACGCTCCAAAGAATTCAAAATTCATAATTAATCCTCAAACTTTTTACATTACTTAGAAAATTATTAATTAGCTTGGAAGGGTCCCAAATTATACCAAAACAAGTACCAACAAAGACCCACGGTCATGCTAGACACCGGTGTATAGATACTCGTCACCATGCCTATACACCGTACTCGATAATTTAGCAATTAACAATTAATAATACTCTAATCCTATTCCCTCAAGCCAAAGTTAGATCAAACACTTACCTCAATTGCTCCAAAAGTCCACTCAAGCCTCTAGTGTAGCTTTACCCCTCGAATTCACCGCAAAACCGCTCGAATCTAGTCACAAATTGCTTGAATGTATCAACAAATGCTAATTGAATCAACTTGAATGCATAAAAATGAATTTTCCAAAGTTTTACTCAAAAATTCCCAAAACGTCCCCGGACCACGTGGTCAAAACCCGAGGTTCGAACCAAAACCCGGTTACCCATTCCCCCACGAGTTCATATCTATGATTTGTTTTGAAATCGGACCTCAAATTGAGGTCCAAATCCCCAATTTTAAGAAAACCTAGGTTCTACCCAAAATCCCCATTTTCACCCATGAAAACCTTGATTTTTAAGATGAAAACATGATAAATGATGTTAAAGATTGAAGAAATTAAGTGAAAATAAACTTACAAATGGATTAGATAAGAAAGTTTTCTTGGAAAATCGCCTATGGAGTGTTTGAGTTGAAAGAATGAAGAAATGAGGTGAAAATTCGACTAAGTATGAAAAATGCAGGTCTCTGATGTCGCAATTGCGAACCCCGACCAAATATATGGGAATTGCAAAGTTGAGGTTCGCATTTGCGAACCCTTACCACATGGCCAGTTTTCGCACTTGCGAGAAAAACATCGCATTTGCGATAGGCCACCCCTCGCATTTGCGAGCCAAGCCATCGCATTTGCGACAGTGCCCGAAAATTCCCTGGTTCGCATTTGCGAGAAAATTGATCGCATTTGCGATCCTATGCAAAAATCCCCAGCTTTGCAATTGCGATTCAATGTTCGTATTTGCGGACTCGCAATTGCGAGTCTCATCTTCGCATTTGTGAAAATCACAGAAGCCATCATACTAGATTTTTCAAAAATGAGAAAATGCGATCCGATGCCTATCCAAAACTCACCCGAGCCCTCGGGGCTCCAAACCAAACATACACACAACCTCAAAAACATCCTATAGACTTATCCGTGCGATCAAATCGCCAAAATAATATCATATATATAGAATTGAGCCTCAAAACACATGATTTTCTTCTAAACTTCATAAACATTCAACTTTAGAACTTATAGTCCGAAACATGTCAAACGACGTCCGTTTTCAACCAAACTTTACAGAAAGCACTTAACACATGTTTAAGACTTGTACCGGGTGTCGGAACCAAAATACGAGCCCAATACCGTCACTTTTTTTTATCAAATTTTATTTTCATTTTCCTTAAACATTTTCAGAAAACAATTTCATGGAAAAATTTATTCCTCGGGCCTGGGACCTCGAAATTCGATTCTGGGCATACGCCCAAGTCCCATATTTTTCTACGGACCCTCCGGGACCGTCCAATCACGGGTCCGGCTCCGTTTACGAAAAATGTTGACCGAAGTCAACTTTAACCATATTAATATCAAAATTCATCATTTTTCACACAGAATTCATATTTAAGCCTTCCGGCTACACACCCAGACTGTGCATGCAAATCGAGGCAAATAAAAGTGAGGTTTTCAAGACCTCGGAAGCACGGAACGAATGAGGAAACAGGTGATGACCCTTTGGGTCGTCACAATCTGGATCCCTCCATTATATAAAGGGGGATCCGAATCTTGTAATAGACAGATAACTGGTAATAGAAAAATTGATTCTCTCTCTAATCTTTATCTCTCTCTCTATCTCTCTCTTATTCATACATTGTTGTTATTATTCCGATATTGAAAAAATCCTTGGGATTATTATCTCCAACTACGATTTACCCCTTCATCTCTTTGATTGATTTGCTTAAAAGGGGTTTAACAACTTTTGAGTCAAACAACTACAAGTTTCTAGTTGTACAAAATCTGCGGTGCCAAACACTTAAGTTGTTAACTAAATACTCCCTCCGGTCCAAAATAAGTGATTTTTTTGGATGTTTTCACACAGATTAAGAAATTCATATTTTAGAATTAATTTTTAATAGAATTGACCATAATAACCTTTACTATCTCACATAAACATTCCTAAAACATATTCCAACACTATTTACTCCAAGGACAATGTAGGAGAAAATAATTAATTCATTGTTGAAATCTAAAAAAATTACTTATTTTGGATCACAAGAAAAAGGCCAAAAAATTACTTATTTTGGACCGGAGGGAGTATTAATACTCCTATAAATTAGGTTGGGCAATGGCTTTACAAAAGTGATTAATTTGACGGTTAAAGCAATTGTGCTGAGGTTTTCACTATATATCAACGTCAAGAGCGAAATATTCTTTTTTTAGCAATCCACTAGGTAGAGCCTAGGGCTAGATTTTATTTATATAGAAAAGTAGCAAAAACAAATTACTGTGTCAGGAGGTCTTAAACTATGAAAGTAATAAAATTTGAAAACTACATTATGCCTATTACCAATGTTGAGTGATGAGTTCAACATTGATATCACAAAGTGACTAGTAACTACACTAATGCTAAAATATGTAACACTATTCCTGTTCCTGTTAAAATGCCATACTGCCTCTACACTGGTGAAATCCTCAATTTTTTGTTGTATCCTTGATCTACTTATTGTCCAGATGTTGCAACAATTTCCATCCCTCTCCATATATTCCTCATCAGTCTCCACATTTGACATTTTTCCTATCCAAGATCCTCATCCAAGCTGCCTTCTATCTTCTTTTCTACTCCTAATTGCATCTGCCTTCTTGGTGTTGTTGATTGATTTCCTCTCCTGAATTTCTTCACTGTGTTCCCTGCTGTGATGTGGTGTTGTGATCCCAGTTCCTTGACTTCTATACCTGTCCGAGAAACCAAGCCAAAAGTGCCCAGTGGATTGCCATATCCAGCTCAGCTCCAAACTGATCTTTTTGAGCTCCTTTTCGTGATAAGATCCTATGTTTTTGATTTTTCTGCTTGTATGATGAGATCTCTGGGCCATAATGTTGTGGTACTGCATTTGGCTTTTGTTCCAAAGTGCATCTACATTACCCAAAAATTTTGGCCAAAACATGGTGTGTGCTTGAAGATGCATGTTTCCCTGGGCCTTGTAATTTCCCTTTCCTCTCAATTCTGCACTAGTTATGGTCATCCATGATTCACTCGCACTGGGTTGAGTACAATGTACTAATACCACAAGTTGTAAGCTCCACATAGAATGAGACATAACCATATTATAAATAGTTCCTGCAAAATAGTACCCAACGTTAGTGCAGCCAAATAACACTATTTCCTCCTCCTGTTGGATTTGGTTATAGTGTTCTATTCTGTGATCTTCATTGGGGTCTGAGAATCTTGTTCACAAGTATGCCTGACTCCCTGTATGTTGCTTTTTCTTTCCATTATTTTGCTGCATGAGTCGTGCCCACAATTGCTTCCTCCAGTTTTCAACTGTCCACAATTTGTGCCCAAGTGTGATCCAACAGAAGCTGTGTGTCTGTGAGTGCATATGAGTCTGGGCCATATTTTTACCCCTTCCTATAGCTGATGCTAAACTTATGCTCACCCATAGTTCCCCTACACTGGATTGAGTACAATGTACTAATACCACCAGTAGCAGGTTCCCCATAAGATGAGGCATATTCACAGTAACGAATCCTGCAAAAGAACAAACTATGTTAGTGAAAAATTGCATCTTCCAGATCTCTTCCCAATGGATTTGATCCTGACAGATGTGTGAAATTGTTTCCTCATGTGTGTTGATTCCTCCCTCTAAGTTTGCTTGGCTCCCTATATGAATGTATGGCCATAGAAAGTTGTTATTTTTGTTCCCCAGGCCATCAGTGTCCATCTGCACATTTTTGACACCTACTGCATTCCATATCTGATTGCAGCCAAGTCTGCTTCTTCTGCAACTAACAAGTTGTGCTTTCCATGTGCTATCTGGTTGTAAAAAATTGTAGCTCCCCATCCTTGATGTTTGGGTGTTGCTACAGCCACATAACACCCCTCTGATTATGCATAAATGCCTCCATGGGTGACTGCCTTCCACAGTATATTCCAATAGAACTGTGGACTTCCCTATTTCTATACTATGTCCTATCTTCAATTCCCCCCATTGGGCTGAGTACCATGTACTAATACCACCAATTAGGAGGTTCTTAAAAAATATAACATAGATTGATTAGCTGTACCTACAAAAAAAAACAACATTAGTGAAAGACTGCATCACCATGCTCTCCTCTATAAAGATTTGAGCATGGCAAATCCTGATGATCTCTCGTGTATCCACCATACTCCCATTGCCTCCAACTTTGTCCTCTAATCCATACTTCCCACTTCGATTAGACATTCTGAGCATTATTGCTGCTGAAATATGATATCTATTGCTGCTGCAAATCAAATGCAGAGTACCCTGCTTTGTAGCTGCACACATGCCTGCCTTTGACTTCCTATCAATGGGTTGAGTGCATAGCACCAATACCACCATTTGATATTTCATCAGCAGACAAGACATGTGTACAAGACCTTGTCCTGCAAACCAAAGAAACATGTTAGATAAAATTGTTCTCACCATGTACTCCTTCCTTAAGATTTGTACATGATGTTAATCACAGAACTTCTTCACACTCTTCATCCTTGCCTCCATCAACCTTAACTCCTTGCTACCTTCACCCGTAAATATGGACATTGGAGTTTGTCTTCATTCACAATTCTTCGACATTGTACATCTATCTGCTAAAAGCCATAACATTCTATCCCTCCTACATCCACGACATAGTTTGCAAGGTGATCAGCTAGTTTATTTCCTTCCCTGAAAATATGAGTTATTTTATAATTTCCCCTACCCATCAGCTACCATATCTCCTCCATCTGCTCCACAATACACCAAGGAGGCTTCAACATATGTTCAACAATATTCTTTAGAAGCAAAGAATCAGTCTGCAGCCAAACATTTCTGTAATTATAGTCAGAGCATATTCTCAATGCCTCCAAAATTGCAGTTGCTTCAGCTTCAGTATTGGTTGTCTCATTAATCTCCTTCCTAAGTGTATATACAATGTCTCTAGTCTCATTCCTCACGCACACTCCAATTGAACTCCTCCCCGGATTCCCTCTAGATGCACCATCAGTATTCACCTTTACCCAACCCTCACTAGGTTTCTCCCAAATGACTTTTTCAAATTTTAGTCTAGGAGTATAATTTTCTAGCATCATCAGAAGGTCGTGCCACTTATGAGGGACAATACTAATGCCTGGCTTCTTACTCTTACAAGTGCTTGTAGAGAAGAAGATACTTGGTATATAACCCTACTAGTTGTGACTGCCTCACCATATTTATAGTTGTTTCTCCTTTTCCACAGCTCCCAAATTATGCATGATGGAAGTGCTTGCATAATAGGCTTTATTCTAGGCAGCACATCAGCAGTCCAACATCTTGTAATCGCATGTTGTATTGTTAACCCCTCCAGTCGAATTCCTGCTCTAGATAGGAAGTAATTCCATACTAGCTTTGCAGCATGAGATGTGAAAAAAAAGATGTGGCAATGACTCCTCCTTTGGTTCAATGCAGCACCAACAGCGAGATGGCATGAAATAACCTAGCCTTCACATAAAATCATCAAGAGGCAGCTTAGCCTTCCACACTTTCCACATAAAAAATGCTATCTTGAATGGCAAACCTTTCACCCATATCATTTTATATGCAGGTCTTCGGTCATTCCTTCTCCTCAAATACTCCCAAGCAGATTTGACTGTAAAATTCCCACGAGTTTCTAGCATCCAGTAAGGTACATCCAACGTATTATCCATCACTGGAGGTTTAATCTTTTCCAGTACATGAGTAGCAAACACCATAGGAAGTGTTTCTTGAATTTTCTCCACATTCCACAGACCATTCTCAACTACATCAGAAACATTGTGGATAGATTCATCTATTCCAAAATCAGGAGGAACTAAGAAATAAAGAGCTCTCAAACCTGTCCAATTATCAAACCAAAAGATTGATGATCCCATCTTAAGATGCCATATGATTTGGTGTTCAATAAGATCTCTGCATTCCAGCATTTTCTTCCAGATATGAGACCCCTTCCTCCAAGGGACAGTCACAGCATTTAATTTCTTGCAATATTTTTGACTCATGAAAGAACTCCATAGGCTAGGCTTTGCTATAAAATTTCACCACAATTTACAAAATAAAGCTTTTAAAACATCATGCAAAGATCTGAAACCAATGCCCCCTTCTTCACACGACATACACAAGGTATTCCACGACGCCCAATGTCTACTGGTACCTCCTATGATGCTGCTCCAGAAAAACTGTGCAAATATCTTATGCAATTTGTTTATGACATATTGTGGAGGATTGACAGCTGAAAGTAAGTGGATTGGCATACTCTCCAATACGTGTGAGATCAAGATTGCCCTGCCTCCTATTGACAACAACTTCCCTTTCCAGGCTTGTAGTTTATTCATGACCTTAGTGACCAAATCTTGATAATAATCCATATTCCTACGTGAGTAAAAGATAGGGCATCCAAGATATGTAAAAGGAAAGTCCTTTCTTCCCATTGCAGTGACTCTTTCAACCTTTGCAACCACCTCCGTGCCCACCAAATGATGCATATAAACTGCAGATTTGCTCTTGTTCACTAGCTGACCAGATGCTACTTCATAAGCATTCAATACTTCCATTACTAATCTAAGCGAGGTAGCATCAGAAGAAGTAAAAATAATTGTGTCATCCGCGTATGCCAAGTGATTTATTTTTGGGCTCCACTTAGGCAAACCATATCCATAAAAATATAAATTAGAATGCAACCAATTCAGACCCCTAGAGAGTGCTTCAGCAGCCAAGATAAACAATGTTGGAGATAAGGGATCCCCTTGTTTGACACCCCTCGTTGACTTGAAAAAGCCAAAAGGTTGGCCATTTATAAGCACAGAATACCAATTATTTGACACAATCCCAAACACCATTCTTATAAATCTCTTACCAAATCTCATCTTTCTCAGAACCTTTGTTAAGAATAGCCAGGAAATCCTACCATACGCCTTAGTCATGTCAAGCTTTATGACTACATTAGGCCCTGCCTTTATTCTCAATCTAATGTCAGTTATAATTTCCTGTGTCAGCAGCACATTCTCCACAATGCTCCTTCCTTTTACAAATCTAGCATGCTCCTCAGAAATAATATTAGGAAGAAAATCAACTAGCCTTTCATGAATAACCCTTGAAATAATCTTGTTCGAAAAGTTACTAAGGCTTATGGGCCTCAGGTCTGAAAAGGTTGCCACCTCCTTCTTCTTTGGTAATAACACAAGATTGGTGTGAGTTATGCACTTAGGCAGTTCATGTCCATTGAAGAATGCTCTTACCATACCAAATATGTCATCCCCAATGATATCCCAACACGAATGATAAAAACAGCCTATAAAACCATCTGGTCCACCTGCACTCTCTCCATTTAATCCCAGAACTGCTTTTTTCACCTCCTTTTTGGTTAGCTGTCTCATCAGTTCTGCATTCTGCTCATCATCTATTAATGTAGGGATATGTTCAAGTATGTGAAATTGTGATGGGATCGAATTTTCAGTGAATTGATCTTGGAAGAACCTCACTGCCTCTTCTGCAATCTCATCCTCCTGTTCAATCCAGGCCCCAGAACTGTCCTGAATTCTTTTGAGCTGCAACTTCTTCCTTCTACTATTTACATGTGCATGAAAGAATTTCGTGTTTCGATCTCCTTCCTTGAACCATTGCATCCCTGTCTTTTGCTTCCAAAATTCTTCTTCAATAGCAAGATACTTGATCATATCTGCCTGCACTCTTTGCAACCTTTCTCTGTTATCCTGAGTAGGAAAGGCTTCAAACTGAGCTTCATGAACCATTACCACCTCTTCTAGGCTAGCAATGTTTTGAAATATATCTCCAAAGGTAGCCTTACTCCACATAGATAATGCTTTCTTCAACTTCTTTAACTTATGATTAAACATAACAAACGGATTGGCATAGAAATCGACATTCCAATTTTCTTTAACCATTTCCTTAAAGGATTCATGTTTGGTCCAGAAATTCAAGAACCTGAAAGCCTTCTTCACAGGTGCAGCTTCTATGTCATACTTCAGCAGCAAGGGACAGTGGTCTGATCCTGTTTTAGGTAGATGAGTGACCTCCAAATCAGGGAAGGTTTGCTGGAATTCTATGTTGCCAAAACAACGATCAAGTCTCTTAAAAATGCATTCTTCATCAGCTCTCCCATTCCACCATGTAAAAATACTCCCTTTGAACCCCAAATCTGTTAAATTACAAGTGTTTATACAGTGTCGAAAGTCATCAATCTCATTCAATGAGACTGGAAGTCCTCCAAACTTCTCTTCCTCATCCCATATCACATTGAAATCCCCTCCAACAAGCCAAGGGACTGTCATGTCTTTTGCCAAATAATAAAGGGAGTCCCACAGTTCAATCCTTTCAATGGCATCACATTTGGCATACACAAGTGTTAACATGAATTCCACATGAGTTTCTGTGTGAAATAACCTTAGTGTCAACTGCTGAACCATGTCATATATGATAGTAACATCAAACACCTCATCTATGAACACCCATATTTTGTTTGACACATTGGCAATGGCTTGTGCAAATCCAATTCTTCTTCTGTACCTTTCCAGTTTCCTCGCTTGTTGCTTTGGTTCCATGAGCCCAATGAACTCGAAATGGTGCTGCTTATTCATTGTAACTAACCTCTCAAACGCCTTTATGGTCTTTACTGACCTTATATTCCATAAAAGACCATCCATTAGGGATTAGTTAGTTTGGAAATATTCCTCCTTGTTTGAACCCCAGTTGAAGGAACAATTGAAGGTTCCTTAGCTGGATCCTTATTAGCCTTTTTCCTGCCTTTGGAGGCTGACTTGACTTTGTCCAACTGCCTAGGAGATAAGTCACCTTGTCTTGCAATATTTCTGAAATTTTGAGCAGTAGACTCCTCATCCAAATCCTTTCCAGCAATTTCAGCATGTTCACTTGCTACTTGATCATGGATCACATCTGTACCTAGCTCGTTAACCTGGTTCCCAACCACAGTTATTTTATCCCCATTTTGCTGCACTTTGTTCTGAATGTCCTCCAATGGAACAGTGCTATGATCTGTTGGCCTCTGTTTGCTCTCAGCTGTAGCATTTTCTTTTATTTCTTTGTTGATCTCTTCAGGAACAGTAACAGTTCCACCTAGATCTCCCATATTGACATTGACATCTTTTGGATTCACTGCAGCATCAGTAGGATTTTCTACTTCTTCTACATTAATTTCTGCTACATCCTTCACCTGATCTGCATCTCGAGTTGTCTCTTTGTTCTCACCTATAGGCATTGCACTTTCATGCACCTTGCTCATTTGAGTTTCTTCTTTGCTATTCTGCTCCTCACCATTTACACTTTGTTCTTCTTCTCTAACTTCAACATCTGAATCCCTTTCAGCTACCATACCATCAGGGATGAGTCCTTCATCTGGATCTTCTTCTATTTGCTTGCTCCATAGCTTACCACCTGACCACTTGCCATTCACTTTTGCTGCACTATCTTCCTCATCTGAATCTGTTTCATTATCTTCCATTGTTTTCTTTTTCCTTGCCAAATTCTTTTCCACCCTTGTGTCTTGAGATGGTGCATCCTGATATGAAGTGTTAATACCTACAACATTGCCTGCAAATGTTCTTTAAACCCAATGTGAGGTAGATTCCTTGTTGGTTGGTTCCCCATTCTTTTTTCCATCAATATTGTTGGTTCCTCCACTCTTTGCTGCCTCACTTCCCATAGATGTAGAATTACAAGTAGGAACAGCAGGGTTTAACCCTTTCCTGTTTCCTGTAGGAGAAGCTTTTTTAGGACTTCTACTACCTTGTCCTCGAGGACTTTCCTTGTTTGGTGAATTATTCTCCACCTGTACCACTTCCTGCACTTCTTCCACAATAGCCAACTGTTTGTTTTTATCATTCCCTTCCTCAATGCTTTCCAATGCTGCAAACTTGTTAGAAACTTGAACTTGTTTTTCCCCTTGAACTTGCTGAGCCTTGACATTACCAACTGGAACAATCTCCTTCCCAGTCTGACCATGTTCAATAGTAGTTTTAGCACCATTTTTGACACGATTATCTTTCACTTCCTTCCATTGTTCGCCATTTGCATTAGGATTCCCAACAACTTTCCCACTCGATAAGATCATCAGTGGCTGATTTACATTTGCAGAACCATTGGCCTTCTCTACTTGCCTTTCAGTACTAGCATTATGATCAGCAGGTCTATTCTCTAGATGAAGCCTCCAACACTCCAACATATCATGACCTTGTAAATTGCATTCTTTACAGTACTTAGGCAGATAGTCATACTTAATATTCACCTACTCAGTTCGAACCTCACCAGCTACCTCATTAATAATATCCATACGAACCTTCTTTGGTAAATCAGCTAGCAAATCGACAAACACCTTCACACGAGCACAACTAGGCCTAGTTTTCTTAATTGTTGCTAAATCAAGATGTTCTGGTATGCCAACAGCTGAAGCAAGAGAGAATATACACTCCTTAACAAAATACGTTGGCAGCAAGTTAGGGAAAGATATCCATGCCATCACCTTTGGAGTTTCCTCATCAACTTTAAATTTTGCATCATAAATTAAAGTTCTTAACTGATACTCCTCACCATGTTTATCCTTAACGTAATATGCACTCTTTGACAAAAAGTCTACATAATCTTGCCATAATGTATACCGTATTAATATGTGCCTATCACGTAAATACCCAATGTTACACTTGCCTTTGATGCCACATTGCATGGGAACAATGCGTCGAATTTCATTAATATCTGGCCAACCGTAAAAAAACTTGCAAACAACTGCATGTTGTAAACCTTCGATAATATTCATACGTTCGACCTCAGATTCTGTAAAACACACAGTTGGCTGCCCTTGAAAGACCTTGCCACGCCTCAGTGCAATTGGTTCCACAGCTACTGCTCTATGCATGGCAGCAGGGATCGGAGGTTTCACTGCCTTTGCAAAGTTCATTGTTTGAGGATCGTTTGGAGTTTTTGATTGCTGGGGATCGTCGTTAGAAGTGGTAGGAGGCTAGGCGGAGGTTTGGGGGGCGGCCCAGCTGGAAACAATGGCTGCCCGCCGGCCAAATTGGCCATGGCTGTCGGAAAAATGCACTTTCTCTCTCTAGGAGTAAAAAAATCGCCAGAGCCTCTCTCTCTAGACTCGTTAGAAGAGCAAAATATTCATCTTTTAGTTATAAATATATAATAAAGTGAATTAGAAAAAGATTGTCTTGGCTACTATAATCAGGACGGAGCTACCAGCTGCCTATGGGTTAGGCAGAATTTAGTAGATTTAATATGTATAAATAATTTAGCCAGAATCCAAAAATACTTATGTATTTTTTTAATATTCCCATAAACTTATGTATTATTGTGAGACTGAAAAGCCAGTACCCCTATAACTATATAACAAACTTAGTTGTCGGATCACTTTTTACAAAGAGATGATTTATTTTTGTAGTTAAAAGCTTAAACACCTATTCAATTTATTGTAAAAACAACTTGAACATAAGAATTCTAGTACCGGAGTTTTGTTGTATCCGTGTGATTTTGGTGAAATAAGTCAAGGGACTTTAACACAAATATCTAGCCAAATTTACTTTTTATAACTCACATTTTGAGTAACATTTATTAAAACTAATTTAACCCAACATATCCACTTATCACCTCTAGCCTTACCGATATAATGCTTTGTAATGTCACTCAACTATTGCATGCTCAATTATCTTCAGAATGGAAAGTTGCAATGGAAATGGAGTTGCACATTTTGGCTCCAACTTACAAATTGAAGCAATCCAAACAGTGATTCCAATGGAGCCAACTGATCCAAGGTTATCGCGACGAGCCGCCATTGCTAAAAATCTTGGCTCAGGCAATCTCTAGAGTCATTTTCACATAGTTATTTGCTATAACAAAGCCTCATAAGAGTTGAGGAGTCATTAGGAAAGCCATTATTTGATGGTAGACTTAAAATAAAAGGAGAAAATGATGATAATGGAGAGTTTGAAATTGTGTCAAATGATTCTGGTGTTAGACTTGTTGAGGCTAATATGCTTATGGACTTGGCTGATTTTCTTGATATTCTGAAGGAAAGGAAAAATAAAGAAGCTGATCTTGTCTTTTTGGAGGATGTCAATGAATCAAATCCTCTCACCTCTTTTTTATGTTCAGGTTGGTGTAGACATAAATTAAGCTTGTCCTATTACTTTATTTTACTTTAAAGATTGACCTGATTACTTTTGAATTCGCGTCACATAAGATTCATTATAGGGGAAGAGCTCTCACCTAAAGTGTGATGACCCGGATTTCCCACCGTCGGGATCGTGATGGAACCTAACCTTTCAGTTGCTAAGCGAGCCAATAATTTAAGATTAACACGCTAACTCTTAAACAATTCAGTAAATAACAACAATTAAATCATAACAGATTTAAAAGGGTGTAAAATTTTTATAATAACCTAAATAATTATATACGACTACCCAGAATATGGTGTCACAATACACGAACTTCTAGGAATCACTACAAATAACTGGCTGAAGGAAAGTACGAATATTTTCGAGTTAAAAGAAACAGTAAAGTGAAATAACTGGAAGGGGATTCCAGGGTCTGTTAACACCGGCAGATCTACCTTGGATATCCTGTGAAATTGAAGTTAGCAGCTCAACTCGGGTCAACACGGTCCAATATCAAAATCTACACAGGAAGTGCTGAGTAAAACATTAGTACAACCGACACCATATACCGGTAAGTGTTAAGTCTAACATCGGCGAAGTAGTGACGAGGCTAGGACAAGACACTCCCAAACAAACCTGCGTAGTTTATCAATACATATACGCTAATAACAGCAACTAAAGAAACAAGGAAAGAAGTATTATGAAGGGGGCATGCTGAGGGAATTACAAGACTAAGAATTACAACGGAACTGAGAACATGAACAATCAATATACCTCAAATAGATAAAAATGTATAAACACAGTAAAGGAAAGTGCACGGCATCGCTCTTCGTACTTTTACTCTCAACCTCACCAGATAAAATAATAACAACATGAACGACATCATCCTTCGTGCTTTTACACTGAACCTCACTATAATAAATAATAGAAATGTGCACGGCATCAACCTTCGTGCTTTTATACTCGACCTCACCATAATAAATAATAGAAACATGCACGGCATCACCCTTCGTGCTTTATCACTCACTCACAAAATATTGCACGGCATCACCTAACGTGCTTTAACACTCTCCCTCACCAAAATAATGAACAATGAAAACAGGGAGATAGGAATATCAAGAACAAATCTTACTCTAACACTTAGTTCCACAGTACCAACCTCAACTTTGAGCCAATACTTAATCAATACGAAATTCAGTAAAACATGATAATAAATTACTCAACACATTGAATAGCTAGTCTAAACATGAACAATGTGATCAAGAGTACAACATTTACAAGAATAAGACCCACTCATATGCTCTGACTCGACAACTACGCATAGGTACTCGTCACGTCGCCTATACGTTGTACTCAACATCCAAACACGTAGCAAATAAGCAAATAATATCACACCTCTTTTTTCACCCACAACCCTATTACGAGGTTAAGTTAGAAGAGTTTTTTCAATTGAAGTGACATTTTAAAAACAGATTATTTATTATTTGGAGTCACCACTTGGAATTGAGTTTTGGTGTTCTAAGTCACCTTTTATTTTAATCCCCTTTGAAAAGGAAGGTTTGACTCTTAATTTATGGTCTGCGAAAAAGAAGACTGAATAAGGAATTCTGTTGACCGAGGAGAAGGTGTAAGGCACCCCTCGAGTCCCGTGGTTCTAGCACGGTCGCTTTATTGGCTCATGTAAGGCTTGTGAGCACGCGATTTTTGCTTCACGAAAACTACTCCAAAAGAAATCAAAAATAAAACAAATTTTCTTGGTGTACAATTTTTTAGAATTTACGTGGCATTTTTGGATAATTATTTGTGCTTTTGTCTGTGAATGTTTATACTGTTTTAATTGATTAAAATACAAAAAAATATATGCATGTGCACTTAGAATTTTTATTTTTACAATTAGGAATTAATTAAACCATATTTTTTAAAAGAAAGAAAATCACAAAAGTATATATTTTGTATTTTTATCATTTCTTTTGTCCAATTATGTGATTTTATATTTAATTGATGTTTAATTTTGTGTGTTAATTATTAGGGGGTTAATTTATATTTTTCTAAGTTAACTTTGGTTTTATTTTAATCTAGGGTTTTTGTTTATAAATTAGTAATAAGGAATTAAAAGAAGAAAGAAGAAAAGAGTAAAAAAATAGGAATTGGGCCTGCCATGTTGCCCATTCAAACAGGCCCAAACGACCCCAGGTCCGGTCCAATTCGGTCAAGCCTTGAGACGCCTCAAACGGCGTCGTATTGATCCCTTCCAATCAGAGCCGTTGGATTAAATCAATCCAACGGCCAGGATTCCATCTCCCTACCCGTTCCTCAAACCCGACCCGTTACCCCATCTAACCGAACCCCCTCTTAATCTAAACGGTGTCGTTCCTAGTTAATTAAGTGATCCAGGCCGTTGATCTCAATTGATCAAACGGCCAGGATCTAATTCTACCCCCACTATATATTCTTAATCCTATACCCCGTCCCCCAAACCAAACACCCCCCTCCTCGTCTCTCTCAGAGACGAACACCATAGCCCAAACACTAGCCGCCCTCTCACACCTTCACCTGAAACCCGGCGGCAACGACGCTGCTGGCCACCAAATTAACACCCTAAAGCCATTAGACTACCCCCAATCCAAATCCAGTACCCGTTTGCCTCAAATCATTCCCCAACCTCTCGAATCTTCATTTGAAGATTCGAGCAAAACCTAAACCTACCCCAACAGTCCCAAACTTAAACCATGGCACCCCCAGACCTCCCTCATTACCAAAACAACGTTGGCCTGGTTCGAATCTTGCTGGAACCCTTCGAGCCCCAAATCGAATCCCAAGAACCCTAGAAAACCAAAGGCTGGAGTTTGTCTGAATTAAAGGAATTTGGGTGTCCAGTGGACCTTAGTCGAAGTGTTCTCAGTTAAGAACACTCGATTAAGGTCCGTTCGACCTCAAAAAAGGTCCGAGTCAGAGTCCAACTCAGGGTCGTCCAGTTTTCGAGTTCTTGAGGTAATTTTCCTTTCATGTTTGTTCCATTTTGTATTTGTTTATATTTGTTTAGTTTAATTTTATTGATTTTTCAATTTTTTCGATTATTCTGTCCATCTTCAATCAGACCTTTTATTTGGTCGAATTTTTTTCTTTTATTATTACGTATATATTATAGCTTGTGTGATTAATTGAATAAGGTCGTCGATTAGTTAAGTTATATTATAACTCCCTGTTTCTGTCAAATGGCACTAAAATCACCTATGTGTCTGTTTATTCTGATTGTTTCATTGTCAAACTATATGTTATAGCCTTTGTAGTTAATTTAACAAGTTCGTCAATTAGTCTTTCATGTTTGAATGCTAGATTAACATTATAACAGTCTGTTTCATTCCTGAAGGTTTCCTCCCCTGTTTCTTTTTGTTCTAATTTTGTGATTGAGATTAAGACTGCTGATATGCTTGAATTTAGAGTTGAGTTTGTTTGATACATTCAGTGTATCTAGTTTTCTTCTATTTTTCAATGCAATTAGGTGTGTGATCCCCTAGTTGATCTCAGTTTTGCTTGATTGAATCCCTACTCGATTAAGGATTGGATATAGCTGCAGTAATTTAGTAAGTAATCAGAATTTAGTTTTAGATAATTGTTAGTTTTGAACAGATTTTAGAATTAATGGATTAATACAGATTAATAGTTTAAGGTCAGGGCAATAATTTTCAGGGGGGTTTCAGAGGTGATTTGGCAATGAAAAGTGGGCAGATTTGATTAAGTTAATAGGCCTGTTAGTCAAGCACTAATAAACCACTAGCTTATACATTAGTTTAATGTTAGTGGGGAACAAGCCTTATAACATGCCTTAGAATAAGGAAGAAAATAAGGAAAACATTAGATAGTGGGATTCAAAAAGAATGGCCAGATTTTAGGGAAGTTTAAGTCTTCAGTAATAGAAAGGAAGGTCTGTTTGATTATAAAAGAGGGGAGGGGATTTTCAACAAAGAGAGAGGATTCAGAATTTAAGTTTAAATCTGCTGGCTTTTAATCCAAAAAAAAAGGGTCGGAGTTGGAGAGGGAAAAACTGAAAAAGTGAGGTTTCTTTTGTTACTTAAAATCAGTATTAATTTGCTATTGTTTCATTGAAGCTACAAGCTTCTTTATTTGAGTGTCTAAAGATCAGAAACTACTATTCTATTATTTCTGGTTCTTTTTTGCTTCTGCCTGCGACTACTGGTTGGTATTTTCTGGTTTCGCTCCTGGGTTTTGGACTGCCTGTTACTGGTTGTTATTGTTGTTGTTGATGTGTTACATACTACTCTGCTGATTTTCTTCTTCTTTTGCTTCCAATACCAGGTACATGGCTGTAACTTTGTCAATTTTATAAGCCGAAACATGAAGCATGAATACATATGAAAGAATGGAAGTTTAATTTTTCTTCTTCACTGATTATAGTTAGAACATTTCATGTACTACTATTATGTAAATTTCTGTCGCTTTGTATAACTGGACAGCTTGTAGTGATATAATAAATAATGTTATGTTTTAGTTTGGTTATTAGGTAGTATATGTTTAAGCATGCCCATTACTGTCAAACTGTTTAATAATTGGAACAAGAGGAAAATAACACGAGTTGGTTTCTATTAAATCGGCCTGGTAAAACTAGTTAGTTCACTAGCTATGAAGGTTTTAATATTGTCAACAGTAGGTTAATTGTGAACATGTAGCTAAATCTATTTAAGGTATGAATTTGAATTAATTTTGTGAATTAGGCGTTGATGTTTAGTTCCGGCAGTTTCATTTGTTTAAAAATGGGGTTCGAGTGGTTTAAAGAGATAATTGGACAGGTTTAGTTCAGCCAATTTTAGGCAGACATAAAAATGGCCAGTAATTTCGTAGAATTAGTAGGCCCACTATATTTGAAGTTAGGATCGTAGTAGTAACTGCTAAGGTCATTAATTCAATAGGCATGAATTGAGTTCAAGCAAGATGAGTTAGCATTTAAGTTTAACAAACTTTCGAATAAGCATTAGTGATTAAGGTTAATTCTAGTTTCAAATAGTTATAAACAGTTAATTCCAACGGATCAATTCATCTAACAATGTGGGTTTAAATTAGTTAGAGGATAATTAGTTTATTTTGATAATATTGTTTGTAAATTTTGTATTCTATTTATAATTTCAATTTTAATAATATTCAATTATAGAATAAGGCACGAAACAATCTCCCTTTGTCTCGATTGCAATTTTCGATTTTTATTTGTTTTAATCCGACTAATAAGTTACGCCCTTTTAAAGCATGTAATTAATTTGGAGATTTTCTTTTATTTTTAGAGACAAACTTAATAGAAAAAATATAGTCACTTTAAGATTTTCCTTTTAAAATAAACGAGATGAGCCTCGCCAAATAAAACACACAAGCTGCGGGGCCCTCTATACGTGTTTGTAAAATTACTTAGATTTCGGGGAGGGCCGTTTAGCAAGATTTCACGGCCTTACCCAAATAATAATAACGCGTTAGACTCTTTAGGCGCGTATTTTAATAACATTACCTCCCTAAACTATGGTGTGCATTTCATGCGACCTAAAGCCAAATCCCAAAACGTCGAGTCAAATGTGTTCAGGATTGCAGGTGCATTTCATGTGACGTGATCCAAGACATGTTTTAAACGACGCTCAACTTCCTTTGATAATTTAAATAAAAGTGGATAAAAGTTAAAATTGGCACATAAGTTACAACATGTTTTAAAATTAGATAAATAAGCCGAATATGACAGTTGAGCG